>WOXC01002202.1:0-142500 GCA_011680675.1 Gymnobelideus leadbeateri | reverse complement strand
AACTTCTTTCTCTCAGTCCCTTCACTCTGAAGCATCTCCATTTCTTTGCATTATTTTGTTCTGAGATTCAGAATAAAACATTTACACACAGAGCATGATTTTTTTTTTGGATGATGTTGAAAAGGTCATGTTATTTTGGTATGATCAATGTTGTTTTATTGGCCACAATAAAAAATATACACTCAGACACCTAAAATTTGAAGGGAAAATAAGGTAGATTTTTAAAAAGAGGTTGTGTACATGAACTAGTGTTCAGTAAGTTAACTCAGAAATTTGCTTGAAACAATTTTGTTTTCTTTTTAAGGCTATTTCTTGAATGCTTTAAATAAACAATAAGTGACCCATATATTTCTTTGACTAATTAGACACGTTTAAATATATGAAGGGAATATCTTTGAAGTGTTTGTTTGGGTTTAAGGGTCATGTCAGAGAGAAATGTTCCTTTTAAGAGTGGTCTAAGTCAACATCTTTTCTGTGTGCTTGCTTAGCTAGCTGGCCTCATTCCTACTGGTTTCGTTTATGCAAATCCAGTGTTGCAGACTCTTTGTTACGATTTTGAATTGTACCAGCAGGTGGTGCTAGAGCTATGAGTGCACTTTGGAAAGCGACTGGAACTTTTGCGAAACCTTGGGGACCAGTTTGCTGAGTTTCTCTTCTCTTAATCTGTCCTAGTCATATTTCACATTTGAAAATACTGTTCTCTGGTGCCTCAGAGTTATATTAACATGATTGTTGCAATTGCTGCTTCTAACGTCTCCCCAGAATAGTTTTCTTTTTCTTTTTTTTCCCCTTCTCCCCAATTCTTATCATTGCTTTCTGCTTTTGTGATAGTCATGGGAAACTCTCCTGCCAGGATGGAAGGCAGAGTGATTTCCTCAGCCACAATCGGAGCTTTACACTAACAGCAGAAGCAACGTTCAGTTCCCATAACAAGGTTCAAAGGGATGGGTATGAGCGTATATCCTACAAGCATAATATTTAATGGAAGTAGCCAAAGCTTTGACTTGATCTCTCTACTGGGTTTTTCTCATATTGCCTCTTGTCTATTCTGATCCCTCTCTAAGACCTTGCTGCCTCACTTAGCCCGTATCCTTCTGCATAAAACTTTCATCCTGTCAAATGGATGACATAGTCCTATATTTTGCAAACTGCATAAATTCAACATTAAACATAAACAAGCCTTTTTGATAATTCTGCATTAGCAAGGGTGCAGTGGAATTAATTTTTGCATAGCCCACATGCTTTGGGCTTTCCAAAAGGAAAGTGATTCAATATATCTGATATTGTTTTACAATTGTGTAAGTAGAATATGAAATATAAAGAAAGCTAAATTAAAAAATAACAACAGCAAAGTCTGTTTTATAAGCTTTGGCTTAGAAAAAGAAAATTCCAGTGATTCTTTAGAAGTTATAGTCATTCTCCTGTCCCTGTTTATGAGTATATCAATACAAATGCTATTTGACTTTACATATTAAAATTTAATATAATTCTCCTGTTCCAAAAGTATTCAAATCTGTTAAAGATAAGCAGATAATACATTTTAATTGCATTTCTTTTTTTATAGAATCTCTTAATCATTTTATTTTATTTCACCACATCAAGATATCACTTTTGAAATACATGACTATTAGCCAATGTATTCTAATTTCTAAATTACCAGATAGTATTCAAAACCAAATAGAGAAAAGTCAAACATTCCAATAGCACTATGCATGTTGTGCATTAATTATATCGAGACTAATATACTTCCTTCAAGAATCCAGCTTTATGCAAAAAAACAAGGTGTTTTTCCCCCTAGGTTTGTGGCTTTAATATGGGGTACAGCAGTAGGCATTTTAGTGGCATTACTTTGGAGTTCCTAAGGCTGAGGCTACAAAAACAAAGTGATTTAGAAAAATAAATTAGACAATGAGAAAGTTATGGGGATGATTAATTGATTGAGTGTAAGTAGGACATGTATGAAATCCTAGGCTTTTTTTTTCTTTTCTCCCTTCTTTCTCAGAGGGAATTTTTCTGGGGGAAGGGATGAATTACCAAAATAATTTCATAATCTCCTGTTCAGCAAACATGATTTTCTCACAAAATTATATCCCCCGTTGAATCAGAATAATCAAACAAGCTGCTTACACTAGAGAGAACCCTTCAGTCAGTCAAGTCCAGCACACAGTATCAATTTATACATCTTCAGTTTTCAAAATAAACTTAGTAATGCTGTAAGCAGTGTTCATAGAGGTCCTCTCCCTTCCCCCAACCACCCCCCACAAGAATCATGATTGCCTTGTCAGGACTAATGCAGTCATTGTTAGACTATAAATTCTTAGGCAGACCATCAGACTACTCCAATGGGATTCACTAAGTGGCTTCTGGAATAAGCTTGCTTGTGGAGGAGAGGGTTAGAGGCCAGAGGGATATAGTAAACTGGGTTAGTTAAAACATGGTTCTATTGCCCAATTGATAAATGGTCAAAGGATATGAACAGGCAGTTTTCAGAGAAAGAAATTAAAGATATCTATAAGTATATGAAGAAATGCTCTAAATCACTATTGATTAGGGAAATGCAAATCAAAACAACTCTGAGGTACCACATCTCTCCAGTCAGATTGGCTAAGATGACAAAACAGGAAAATGGCAAATGCTAGAGAGGATGTGGGCAAATTGGAACACTAATGCATTGCTGGTGGAGTTGTGAACTGATCCAACCATTCTGGAGAGCAATCTGGAATTATGCCCAAAGGGCTATAAATAACTTCATACCCTTTGACCCAGCAATACCACTTCTAGGGTTATATACCAAAGAGATCATAGAAGTGGGAGGAAGACCCATATATACAAAAATATTTATAGCAGCTCTTTTCGTGGTTGCAAAGAACTGGAAATTAAAGGAGTGCCCATCAATTGGGGAATGGCTAAATAAGTTGTGGTATATGCATGTAATGGAATACTATTGTGCTATAAGAAACAAGGAGCAGACAGACTTCCTATTTACCTGGAGAGGCTTCTATGAACTGATGCTAAGTGAGAAGAGTAGAACCAGGAGAAATTTGTATACAATCACAGACACATCATATTGTGATGATCAACTATGACAGACTGGACTCTTCTCATCAGTGCAGTGATATAAGTCAACCCCAAAACACTCATGAAGGAGAGAGATGCCTACATCCAGAGAAAGAACTAGAAAGAGCTGAGTCCGAATCCTGATGGAAGCAAACTACTTAGTCTTTTTCTTTTCATTGTTTGGTTTTATTTCCTCTTTACCATTTTTCATTCCATCTAGTACAATACGCCTTTGTAACCTGACTAATGTCTAATGTGAAAGTATTTGCAGATCCTATACTGGAGTATATGCCGTTGTGGGGGTGGGGGGAGAGAGGAAAGGGAAAATTGCAACTCAAGGAACTATGGAATTGAATCTTGTAAACTAAAAATAAACAAATTAATAATTAAAAATACATGGTTCTAAAGGGATGGAGGCTGTAGTTTGATTCATCATGTGAGTCACTTAATTTCACATCATCCATGCACACAGATTACACCTCTAACCTTGGCTAACTGTCTTAGTAATGTGGGGCCTTAATCGGTAGAAGGAGTTGTTTTAGTTTTAAAATTGGATTATGGATTTAGAGCCAGAAAGTACCACTGAGGTCATTCAATCCAAGCCTTTAAGAAATCTGAACCTAATATCAATACATATAAATATTTCAATATTCATACAGCAAAAAGATTGTATCTGAAACTATGAATTTATTATATCTTCTTTAAAGCATGTAACAAGATAATAACCCAATTGTTCTATGATTTCTCTTCTGAATTTTATTTTCTGCTATGTATTTTTAAATGTTCTGTTAATGATATTTTCTTTCTTTTTCCTTTTTTGTTTTTCTTTCTTCTTCCTCTTTGTTCTTTACCCTTCCCTTAATTCCTCCCTCCATTCTTTCCCTCCTTCCTTCCTTCTTTCCTTCCTCTTTACCTCTAGCAATTGTAAACATTTAATACATGTCTGCTAAAAGGTTTTGAATTGAAGATGGTTAACTCAAATCTATTTTTTTCAAAAGCTTTAGATTTCCAATAAATTTGGGGGAAGTGTTTTTTAATTGTATTTTATTTAGCCATATAATTGCAGCAGAAACCTAGTGACATCAGCTGGCTGCTACTTTGCATACTTTCTATCCTGAAGCTGAATAGAGATTTATTGTGATAGAAAAATTGTCCCTTTGGGGCTGAAATTTGCTCTTGCTATTTTTATTATTCCTCTTTCACAAAAGGCTCTATGATAATTTTTTTTTCCACTTGAGGGTCTTGAAATAACAGTAAAGGTTGACAAGTCAGTTAAGCTTGTCACTCACAGGACAGCAGTTGACTCAAATTGCCCCTGGGATCATTCATGTCCATGGGTGTTTCATGCAAAATACCAACTTGTCTTATGTTATTTTTTTCCCTTTCTGTTTTTTCTTTTCTCTGTTTATTGGTCCTGACAGGATTGATAATTCTGGGTGAAGTCATAGATACTTATCCCATTCTTCAGATACTTGCTAAAAAATATGTCACTAACTGTTTATCACCATGATAAATTTCACTGGCTCTACAACTGATCAGAGAAGTCTAGGGACATTGCTCAAGAAGACTCAGGAGAGATAGTGGAAGGACAAATTGATACAGGTGTGGGCCAAGGAAAATAAAGAGAGAATAGTAGAGGTTCAAAAATGGACTAACAGTTGGGGGAAAACAGTTGGGGGAGATAGCAATATGTGGTGCCTGCCTGAATAGTTACTATATGGAATAAAGTATTAGTAAGAAATTACTTAAGCTGTCTGTGTAATGATAATGGGTAGGATTAGGTCTTTTATTCCATTTTGAATACATAAAGTAAAGGGATAAGGAGAGGGTTACTTCAGTATTCATAGTGGTAAAATGTGTAATTCTGTTCTTTTATTTAAAAAATACAAAGCCTCAATTGCACAGTGTTTCTGCCATGGTATATTGGACAAACACCATGTATTTGAGTCTATATATTTTCAAAAGTCAGATTTTGAATCATATAACCTGGATTTGAATCTGGTTTTGTCTATTATTACTTGCCTAATCTCTGGGACTCAGTTTACTCAATTGAAAATTTAGAGATTTGTTCTAGGGTTGAGAATCTATGACCTTGAGTGTACATGTGGTCTTCTAGATCCTTGGGTGCAGTCTTTTGATGGAGTCGAAGTTTTATAGAACAAATCCTTTTAATATGGGGATTTGTTTGGTGAATTTAGGATTCAATCAAAAAGTAAGAACTTGAAGATACCCACCTCTGTTCTAAAAATCTTTAAGGTTCTTCCCAGGTCTAAATAAAAAAAAAAAAATCAAGGCCTAGCTTCATTTTGGCATCTATATCCTCTACTCTTGTCTTTCTCCTCCCTTGGAAATAGACAGTTGTTGAGTTAGAAGAAGAAAAAAAGACAAGCAAGATTAATGTGAAAGAGATACTTTTCTGGTTCCTTTTGCCGTGATCTTTATCCTTTATGCCTCATAGTGATAGTATGTGTGTGTATGTGTTGGTACATGTGTAAACATGCCTGAATCTGGAAGGAGTTATGTGAACTAATGGGGAAGTTCTAGAACACACCCCCAGAGTCATATACCCAGAAAATCAGTAAGCATAGGATGGGGAATAAAAGCCCAAATACCCAGAGAAAGAAAAAGACTGACCCAGATATTGATCTGGATGGAAAATGAAATCAAGCCTATCCCTCTGGTCCATGTTTTGACCACAAAGTTCAATCATCTTTTCCTTTGAAATTCTTTTCTTTAAAAGTGAGATGAGATGATACGCTAAAAGAGGCATGTGGGAGTAAAGATGCCATTAGACTTAGTTCAGTCAGGTTGATTTATCTGAGATATAACCTGGAAGTACAGGGAACTAACATTATTAATGATTTGAGGAAACTAAATTCTACAATCAGTACTGAACCTGGAATATGAAGACCTGAATTCAAATCCTTCAAGAATATTTCTTACTGTATGACCCTGGACAACTCACTTTGCTTTTTGGTGCCTCAGTTTGGTGCCTCAGTGTTCTTATCTGTAAAAGAACATAACAAAAATTAGCCTCACCAGGTTGCTGGGACAATCAAATAAGATATTTGTGAAAAGTTTTAGTACAGTGATGGGCATATAGTATGCTTTTTTTATCTTTTTTTGCTTTTTGGAGGGGGAAGGTAGGGCAATTGGGGTTAAGTGAATTGCACAATGTCACATAGCTAGTTTTTTTCTTAAGTGTCTGAGTCTGGATTTGAACTCAGGTCCTCCTGGCTCCAGGGCTGGTGCTCTATTCACTGTGCCACCTAGCTGCCCCAATGACAATAAGGTTGAGTCATTCCCTTTTGCCTTCCTGTTCTTCCCCTCCATTATAATAATTTTCCTTTGCCTCTTCTATATGAGATAATTAATCCCATTCTTTCCCTCCCCATCTCATCTCATTATATTCCTCTCTCACCTCTTAATTTCACCTTTTAAGTATCATCCCTTCCAATTCAATTGGTCCTGTGCCCTCTGCCTAGGTATACCTGTAGACATATATACACATACTCACATATGTATTCATATGCCCATATACCCTGCTATATAGACATATATATGTATGCATACATATATACCCATATACATAAATATATGTGTATACACACACACACATATATATATATGTGTGTGTGTGTATATATATATATATATATATATATATATATATATATATACATTTCTATTCCCTTCAACTATACTCATACTGTGAAAAGGTTCATAAGTTACAATTATCATTTTTCCATGTAGGGATATAAGTAGTTCAACTTTGATAAGTTCCTTATGATTTCTTTTCCCTGTTTACCTTCTCAAGCTTCTCTTGCTTCTTGTATCTGAATGTCAAATTTTCTATTCAACTCTGGTTTTTTCCTCAAGAATGCTTGAAAGTCCTCTATTCCACTGAATGACCATATTTTCCCCTGAAACATGATACTCAGTTTTGGTGGGTAGGGGATTCTTGGTTTTAATCCCAGCTATGGAATATCATATTCTAAGCACTTCAATCCCTCAATGTAGAGGCTGCCAGGTCCTGAGTTATCCTGATTGTGTTTCCACAATATTTAAAATATTTTTTCCAGGCTGCTTGTAATATTTTCTCCTTGATCTAGGAACTCCAGAACCTGGCTATAATATTCCTAGGAGGTTCCTCTTTGGGATCTTTTTCAGGAGATGTTTGGTGGATGCTTTCAACCTCTATTTTGTCTTGTGGTTCTAAAACATCAGGGCAATTTTCCTTGAGATTTTCTTTTTTTTTTAAAGCAATTGGGGTTAAGTAACTTGCTCAAGGTTACACAGCTAGTCATTGTTTATGTGTGGGTGCTCATTTTCTCAGGCCGGATTTGATCTCGGGTCATCCCAACTCCAAGGCCAGTGCTTTTACTCACTGTGCCACCTAGCTGCCCCCCTTGAGATTTTCTTGAAGGATGATTTCTAGGTTCTTTGTTTGATCATGGCTTTCAAATCATCCAATAATTTTATATTATCTCTCCTTGATCTATTTTCCAGGACAGTGTTTTTTCCCATGTGATATTTCACATTGCCTTCTATTCTTTCATTTGTTTGGATCTGTTTAACAATATCTTGATTTCTCATAAAGTCCCTAGCTTCCATTTGCTCCACTCTAATTCTGAAGGAATGATTCTCTTCAGTGAGCTTTTGAGATTCTTTTTCCATCTGGCAAATTTGGCTTTTTAAGACATTCTTCACCTCATTGCCTTTCTGAGCCTCTTTTGCCATCTGAGTGTGTATGTTTTTAAGGTGTTATCTTCTTCAGTCAGGTTGTTGACTCTCACTTCATAATTTTCTTGACTAGTTCTCATTTCTCTTCCCAATTTTTCCTCCACTTCTCTTATTTGATTTTCAAAATCTTTCTTAAAGCCCCTCTATGGCCTGTAACCAGCTCATATTTTTCTTGGAAGCTTTTGGTGCAGGAGTTCTGACTTTGCTGTCTTCCTCCTGTTCCAAGCTCTGATCCTTTTTGTCCCCAAAACAGGAGTGTAAGGTTGTATTGTTCTGTTTGTTTTGCTTCCTTGGCTTGCTCATGATGCCACTCAATTACATGGCTTTTGAGCCTTTTGAATCAGTAGAACTCTGCTACCAGAGATGGGGGCTTTATCCCAAATGTTGAGGTTTTCACAGCTGCTGGAGGTATTAGTTGGGTGCCGTCTCTGAAGACTCCACACACTCTGGCAGACTGCTCACACACCCCAGGACCTTGACCGTACACCACAATCCAGATCCAAACAGGTTAAAGCAATAGCAATTAAACCTAAGACTGGTTGCTTGGTCCCCCTACAATCTGCAGACAAGGAGCTCTGAAGTAGCCAGGAGGCAGAGGCTGCATCTCGCCCCAGGGGCAAAGACCACATCTCACTCTAACTTCCCAGGTCCCAAAGTCCACATTGCACTGACCTCTCACTTTGACCTTGGCATCTATAAATTAATAATTCTGGAAACCACCACAGCTGCTTATGATCTGAAGTCCCTCCAGCCAGTGGCTACTCAGGCCTGCCCTGAGGCTACAACCTCGCACTCTTTCTGGGATGTGCTCAGCTCCCAGAGTGCTGTGCTGGCCACTTCCTGCCAGCCTGCTGGGATGTCCTCAGCAGGAGGTTAGCTTCTCTGTGTCATTTTGTGGGTTCTGTAGCTCCAAAGTTTGTCTAGAGTCATTTTTAACATGAATTGGAGGAGGTGGGAGCTGGAGCTTCATGGAAGTCCTGTTTCTACTCTGCCATCTTGACTTTGCCCCACATAGTATACTCTTAATAAATATTCATTAACTGATTAATATATGCAAAGTGCTTTGCAAAAGCTAAAATGCTACATATATGTGTATATGTGAATATACTATTTGGGTATATACATGCACATGTATACACATATGTATATATGGGTGCATACACACATGCACCCATATATACAGGATCCATATATACACCCATATATTCAGGATCCCATAGAGCCCTGCATCATTTAGATTGCATTACTAATATTATGATTATCAGGCCATGGATGGGCCCAATTAAAGTCTATGCTCAATAGAAACCCATGTAAATGGTTAATTCAAATTTGTATCAATGGTATGTGTCCCTGACCAAAGAATTCATCAAGTTGATGGTGGTGGCTATGATTCTCATTATGTTTAATATGGTCTCTCCTCAGTTTTTTGCTAGGATAAACCAAAGCTTCTAATGCTTTCTATAACCTGTTGTGGCTTGGGTTTCATTGATATGACCTTATAGGAACCAAGGTCACCTTTAATTCACAATGACACATCAAACTATGTTAAATCATCGTCCATTAGTTGAAGGGCTTGTGATCTTGTTATTAGGGGTTTTCCTCTCCACTAATATAGAATATGAACCCTTTGTAACTCAATAGTCTTTTTTAATTTCTGTGACTGAAAAATGTATTATAAGAAATTTGATCATGTCCTTTGCCATGGTGAGGCAGTCTAGTTTTAAATAAAAGACATGCAGCCTATCTCCCTTGATAAGAGATACTTTTTCAAGTGGGACCTATTGGAACCAATATTACACACAAAATCTTCAAGAGTTACAGGTCACCTATAAGTCATGCTAAGGTATTAAAAGAGGTTCATGGAGGGTATTAACATGACTTCAGTATGTCTAGACTATGTGGATTAATGATTCCATTCATGTGGACATTCCAAATCTTGTCATAGATCACAACATTTCTGTGACATGGTATGTGTCTCTTCAAGGACTGAAATGGGTAAAAACAAAAACAAAACAAAATCCCCCCACACAATCCATTATCCTTTGGTCAACCTGATGATGAGTTATTCTGACTTTAACTGAACTGGTTTGTAAGCTGACAGATGCATTTTGTATTCACAAACCCATCATGGTAGGCCCTGTAGGGACATGTACTCTACTATTCTAGATTCTCTTCCATATTACAATAAGGTCCAAGAAAGAGAAGGAGGCCACTGATAATAATAGTAAATTAAATGTCTATGTACTAGAAGCAGGATATGACCAAGAAATAGGATTAACAATAATCGGGACGTCTTTTTATAATATCCTTATTTTGTCTTTTGATTGACTATTTTGATTTTGTAGAAGATAACCAACTTGTTGAAGACTCTTTTGTGTTTAGTACATCCCTTGATGTACACCGGCAGTCTACAACTTGTACATGTATAGTATCATGAAAATTCCTTTGTAAGAAATCATTGGAGTTTGTTTCTTTACCCATAGGTAAGCAGGATCCCTGGGACCAACCTCAAGAACACCATTTATTTCCACACACAAATCCAAGTGACTGTGTTCAAATGGTCTCTATTTTAATGATGCAATAGAAAACTACTGTCCCTTCAATTTAGAGAGCTGTCATTTAATTCTTACTCTATGTCAAAAATTGTGCTGGGTGTGTTGACACAAAAACATAAATGCAAAATTTTCTACATCTGGGGCTCTTCTATTATACCAGAATATGGGATCTATACACAGATTCTATATAATTTAAGTCCATTCAAGAAGAATTTATCAAGGACTCATTATCTGCAAAGCAGCATATTTGCTGTTGAGGATTCAAATACAGAACTAGCTGAAACATTGCTTGTTCTTTAGGAGTTTGCAATCATTTGTGGTGTATGGCATGGGACATGGAATGGACAGAGATAATTTTTGCAGAGTTAGAAAAAAAATAAAAGGATAACTAGAACTGTATATTTTGTATTTTCAATTTTAAATTCTTAATTTAATTTTTTAAATTTATACTTATGTCTTTATATGTTTCATATTTTCCAGTATTTACCTATACCTACTTCTCCCAGAGAGACAGCCTTGTAGCAAAAAATTTAAAAAGAGGAATAAAGTAAAAATCAAATGAGCAAAGCTAACAAATCAACCAAGTTGGACATTATATGCAGATTTCCATATCTAATGTTTCTGCAAAGAAAGGAAGGAGGTTCATTCTCAGATATCCCCTTTTTTAGTCATTTCATTTAATGTAATAGCATTCAATTTGGTTGTTTTATTGTTATTCTTTCTATTTACAATGTTGTGGTTATTATACATATTACTTCCTTGTTTCAACCTTGCTTCACTTTCCATCAGTTTCTGTTGTCTTTCCGTGTGTCCCTGTACTCATCATATCTATTGTTTCTTGGTTCAGTAATATTTTTTGTGTGTTCATATGCTGAAATTTGGATATCTTCCTTATTTCCAGTTCTCTTTTTAGAAAAATGCATCAGAATATAGTATAAAGATATATTCATATGAGGAAATACAAGAACCTGGGAATAGGATGCATGGTGAAGGGCTCTTCACGGTGAAGGTAGTAGTGAAAGCAAGTGTTATTATAACAAGTATAGGCTACAATTCAGCTGAATAGAAGTCAGATGAGTAATGTAGAAAGCATCACAGACATAAGACTGATGCAAGGTATTAGATTAATGAGGGACATTATCTTTGAGGACATATGCTGAGGCTTTCTCATTCTGCTGAAGTCCCAGCCTCTGATAAATTTGTGACTTACTTTAATAATGGATATTTCAGAATCACAATCTCAAAACTGGAAAGGGATAAACAAGTAACTTAGTTTAATGCACATCTAAATAAGTATTCCTTCTACAATACGTTCCACAACTAGCTTTCTAGTATTTTACTAAATACCTCAAATAAATAACAAATGCTGGAGAGAATGTGGCAAAACAGGCATACTAATGCACTATTAGTGCTGTGCACTTGTATCAATTATTCTGGAAAGCAATTTTTAACTATATACCAAAGGTGAGTTTATATATACATATCAATACATATCAATATCTATCCATATCTATATATTCCTATTGAACCAGCAAAATTGTTTCTAAGGCTATACCCCAACTGAATCAAAGAAAGAGAAAATAGAGCTATATGTACAATATATAATATATAGCATCCCTTTTTTGGTGGCAAACAATTAGAAACTGAGGGGATCCCCAAAATTTGGGGCATAGCTGACCAAGTTAGGGCATATGAATATCATGGAATACTATTGTGCAATTAAAAAGGATAAAAGGGGGGCTGAGCCAAGATGACAGAATAAAAGCATGAAATTGGCTAAGCTCCTGCTCCAACCACCTATAATACCTGTAAAATATGACTCTAAACAAATTTTAGAGCTACAGAGCCCAAAAGTGGCAGAGAGAAACAAATTTCCCACTGAAGGCAGCCTGGCAGGCTGACAGAAAAATTCTATCACACCCAGCTGGGAGCCCAGCACAATAACATGTAAGCCATCCTGGGGCATAGGCACAGGGCATCCCCACCAAGCAGCCCAGACCAGCCAGAGTAGTTTTCAGGAGAATGAATCACCAGCAGCTGTGGCAGTTTCCAGACTTCTCAATCCATAAATATCAAAGAGAAAGTAAAAGGTCAGTAGGGAACTCTGTTAAAATTGGGTGGAGAAGAATGCAGTCCAGCCTCTGCCCCAAGGGCAAAAGATGGAGGAGGCACAATAGCTGCTGCTGCTGCCCAAGTGACTGCCTCTAGAGCTTCTGGCCTGCAGAGAGTAGGGCAATCAAGCAACCATTCAAGGGTACTCACTGTTTTTTTGACCTGCTTGGATCTGGATCATTGTCTTGGGTGGTAGTTCTGGTGCTTGTGGCCAGTGTGCCAAAACTTGGGTGTCCATAGAGAGGGCACTCTCCTCACAGGTCTGAAAACATCTGCAAAAACACAGCTTTCGCCACTCTGGAAGCAGAGTTCTACTCTGGCAAAGATCTCAAAAGTCAAGTAATTGGCTGGCAAGATGAGAAGGAAGAGGAAGCACAATCAGACTATAGAATATTTTTTAGGGGACAAAACAGATCAAAACATGGAACCAGAAGAAGTCACAACTCCTTCATCAAAAGCTTCCAAGAAAAATATGAGTTGGTTACAGGCCATGGAGGAGCTCAAGAAGGATTTTGAAAATCAAATAAGAGAAGTGGAGGAAAAATGGAAAAGAGAAATGAGAATGATGCAAGAAAATTATAAAAAGTGAGTCAACAGCCTGGTAAAAGAGACCCAAAAGTATATTGAAGCAAATAACTCCTTAAAAATAGAATACATCAAATGGCCAAAGAGGTCCAAAATCCAATGAAAAGAATACCTTAAAAAGTCAAATTGCCCAGATGGAAAGAGAATAATTCCTTCAAAATTAGATGGGAGCAAATGGAAGCTAATGGCTTTATGAGAAATCAAGATACTATAAAACAGATTCAAACAAATGAAAAAAACAGAAAAGACAATGTGAAATACCTCAATGGAAAAACCACTGGCCTGGAAAATAGATACAGGAGAGGTCATTTAAAATTATTGTACTACCTGAAAGCCATGATAAAAAAAAAGATTCTAGAAATAATCCTTCAAGAAATTCTCAAGGAAAATTGCCCTGATATTATAGAACTAGAGGGCAAAATAGAAATTGAAAGAATTTACCAATCACCTCTTTTACCCTACAGGAAAGTAGGGGGGAAGGAGATAAGGGGAGGGTGATAGAAGGGAGGGCGCATTGTGGGAGAAGGTAGTTAGAAGCAAACAATTTTGAATAGAAACAGGGTCAAAGAAGAAAATAGAATAAGTGGGGGGTGGGATAGGATGGAGGGAAATACAATTATTTTCTCACAATATAACTACTATGGAAATGTTTTGCATAACTACACATGCACAACCTATATTGAACTGCTTGTCTTCCCTGTGGGATGGGTGAGGAGGAAAGAAGGGAAAGAATCTGGAAATCAAAGTTTTAAAAAATAATGTTAAAATTGTTTTTTTAAATGTGACTAAGAAATAAGGTATACAGGCACTCAGGTACTAACATCCATCCTACCCTACTAGAGAGTTAAGGGGGGGATGTAAGGGGCATAAGACAGAGCAGATTGGGGGAAGGGGTATTCAGTATACCCAATATCTTGGGGTGGGGGTAGGGAAAAGATGAGGATAAAACTTATGAATCAAAATCTTTTGGAAATGAATGTTGAAAATGAAAAATAAATAAATAAAATATTTTTAAAAGGATGAAAGGGTTTGACTTCAGGAAATCCTGGGAAGACTAATATGAACTGAGACAAAGTAAAGTGAGAAGAACCAGGAGAATAATCTGTATAGTAGTAGGAATATTGTAAACACAACAAACTTAGAAAGGTCTAGTAAATCTGATCAACACAATTGCCCACCTCAATTCCAAAGGACTCATGTTGAAACCTGATATCTGTCTCCACAGAGGAAGCTGATGGTGTCAGAGTGAAGACTGAGACATATCTGCTTCTATTTCCCCCCTTCCTTTTCTTCTCTTTGGAACAGGGTTAATGTAGAAATTAGTTTTTCATGACTACACATATTTGTGATATATATATTTTTTGGGGGGGCAGGGGCAAGAGAAACATTTTGAACTGAAAATTAAATATATAAAGAGCATCCTATTACCCTTTCCCATTCCATCCATTCCTACTGAGGTACTCCATTTTCCCCTTAAACTAATGTAATTTTAAGGACCCATTCTTCTCCAGATTAAGCCCAAATCTACTTCTTTGCATCCTCCACCAGTGTATAAGGCAGTTAAATTCAATTTAATAAGGAGTAGAAATTGCCCAAAGTACATGAAACATCTTGCCCTCAAGGAGTTAGTATTCCACTTGGATAAAGTTATATATAAGTGAATAAAAAGTATATAACAAATACTTTTAATTTTATGTTGTGAGGAGGGAAGGGGATAATACAACTAATTAGTGTTATCATCAAAGGCTTTTTGTAGGAGATGTCCCTGAAGCTAGTTCTGCAAATATTTTGAAAGGTAGATATGAAGAAGGAATATATTCCAGGAGTGGGGCACAATTAAGGCATATCAGTGTTGAGAAGTGGGGTTGAAAGAATCTCCAGTAAGACTAAAGTCTATAGTTCATACTAAATATCATGCAGTCATAAAATGTGAACAGTTCATTCTCAGGAGGAGAATGACAAAACCCTAAGAATCATCCAAGGGGCTGCTAAGTGGCACAGTGGAGAGAGTGCCAGACCTGGGATTAGAAGTTTAAATCTGGTCTCAGATGCTTATTAGCTGTGTAACCCTGGGCAAGTCACTTAATCCTGTTCACCTCAGTTTCTTCAACTATAAAGGGTTGTGGAAGGAAAAGGCAAAACTAGTCCAGTATCTTTGCCAAGAAAAACTCCAAATGGGGTCAGGAAGAGTCATACACAATTGAAAAAATGACTGAACTATAAAGAACCACCTGAATGAATGCTCCAAATCACTAATAATAAGAGAAATGAAAATAAAAACAACCCTGAGATTTTGCCTAAAACAGCATATTGGCAATATGATAAAAGGCATTCATGGTAAATATCTGAGCTTTATAGGAGGGTAGGCTCACTCCTGCATTGTTGGTGGAGCTATCAATCAGTACTACCATTTTAGAAAGCAATTTGGAATTGTATAAAGTGTTTTCACTGCTAGCTTTATATCATAAGAAGGTCATTGATAAGAAGAAATTCCCCAAAGGAATCAACTGTATGGCCCAAGAAAGATGAGTCTGCTTTCTTCTCCCCTGCCCCTTTTGACATGGTACAGGCCAAAAGTTCCTATGCACAGAATGCCTGTCAGGCAGGGAATGCTTATAAGGGTTTTCATCTAACACAACATTCAAAGAGGAGATGATTGAGAGATCCAAGCTCCAGGGATGTGCCTAGAAGAAATTATCCTAGAGGAAAAAAAAGGTGGGGGTGGAAAGTGAAAATTATTTATCTTGACAACCAAAAGGAGTTTCTTATATAAATTCAGAATTTAATAGTAGACAGGCTAAGCCACTGGGAACAGCTGTCATGATGAAAATTATTATCAGAGTCCCTATAGAAAAGATATTCCTGATGTAAAAGACTACAGGAAAAGGCTTCTGAAGAGTCCATGCTTAAATATCATATTGTGGTCAAAGAATGGGGGAGAGGGGATGTCCTTACTTGGACTATGAATAATATGAATATTTGGCAAAAATATTTTAATAAACTTCTAAGAAAAAGTGATTAAACTATAATTTGGGAATGGTTACCCTTATTCTAGATATAGGGTTCCTAAACGAGGATTCAGTTCATAGATTTCAGTGGGTCCTTGAATTCAGATGGGAAAAACAAATCATACCTTCATTTTTCCTAATATTTAAAAGAAATTTAAAATTCACTTAAATTATGAATTCCTTTAAAAGAGCATTGTTCTGAAAATGGGTCTAAAATATTCTCCAGACTGCCAGAAGGGTTACTTAAATGCTTAGAAAGTGGTTAGGGATTTATGGTCTAGACTTTGAAGCTCTCTTCCATTGTTAGGTTAGGAGAAAACCTGACTGATAGAGAAGTTGAGAATGAGAAAAGATAGGTTCAAATTCCAGTTCTGATACTTATGAATTTAGGTAAGACATATAATCTCATTAAGCCTCAGTTTCCTCATCTGTGAAATCAAGTTCCTTTTATTTCTTGATTTAAAAAAAAATTAGTTTTCAACATTCATTTCCACAAGATTTTGAGTTACAAATGTTCTCCCCATCTTTCTCCTACCCCCACCCCAAGATAGCAAGCCTATTCAATACCCCTTCCCCCAATATGCTCTCTCTTATGCCCTTCCCCAATGCCCCCCCTAACTTTCTAGTTGTGCAAGATGGATTTTTATACCCCAGTGCCTGTATATATTATTTCCCAGCTGCACGTAAAAAACAATTTTTTTTAAATTTTTTTTAAACATTTGTTTTTTTACAACTTCGATTTCCAGATCCTTTCCCTTCTGCTCTCCTCACCCACCCCCACTGGGGAGATAAGCAATTCAATATAGGTTGTACATGTGTAGTTATGCAAAATGTTTCCATAGTAGTTATATTGTTAAAGGCTAACTATATTTCCCTCCATCCTATCCCTCCCCCCCCACACACTTATTTGATTTTCTACTTTGACCCTGTGTAATGGAAATGCAGATTTGAAGATCTTCCCTGCCCCTAGGCCCTTTGATTGGCTTAAGAGACTTTGATTGGCTTTAAGAGACTCTGAAAACCTTCCTTGATTTGAAAATATACTCTGCCTCCTAATAGACTGAATGTGGTCACATGGAGCCTGTGGTAGGAGGCTTGGTTTTCAGGAATGACCACACTTTGATGCTGTGTGATTGGACAGTGGGTCAAGAGGGTGGTTACATTCTCTGAGCCAGGAGAAGACTATATAAACCCTGATGAAAGGTTTTACTTTGGGGCTCACTTTGAGAAGTGTTGTGTGATTTGACCAGATGAGACTCTGGGAAGCCATTGTTGAGAGCCCCCCAGCTTTGAAAACCCAGATGTTGATGCTTCCCTCTCTGGTAACTGTGATTTGGTATTGATATAATGGTTGGACAGTTTGGAAGCCTGTCTATTTGATCTGTCTGTATACTCTGAAGTTCGGGATGCTGACCTTTTTCCCCTGTACTAGGTAATATATGCTTGTTTGATTAAAGTAAGCTTGTTAACCCATTTTGAGTTGCTTTCCTTTACAAAACCAGATCTAAGAACGTGTGTTGGCAACCACTCTGGGAATGCTGGGGTGCTTGCTGCTACACCCTGTCACTTTTAAAAGGTTTTGTCTTCTAACTACCCTCTCCCCCAATATGCCCTCCTTTTATCACCCCCCTCTTATCCCCTTCCCCCTACTATCCTGTAGGGTAAAATACCCATATGAGTGTGTATGTTATTCCCTCCTTAAGCCAAATTCAATAAGAGTAAGTTTGACCCATTCACTTTCACCTTCCTACTCTTCCCCTCCATAGTAACAATTTTCTCTTGTCTATTTTTATATGAAATAATTTGCCCTAGTCTATCTTTCCTTTTCTCCTTCTCCCATTATATTCCTCTCTCACTTCAACTTTCATTTTTTAAATATCATCACTTCCTATTCAACTGATCCGGAGCCCTCTACATATACATGTACACACACATACACACACTCACACATACACACACATATATATGTATGTGTGTATATATATAAATTTATACAACATACACCCTCCTATACATACATACATATGCATATATACAGATACACACACACATATTCCCTTCAACTATCCTTATACTGAGAAAAGTCTCTTGAGTTACAATTATAGTTTTTCCATGTAAGAATGTAAATAATTCAACTTTAATAAGTTCCTTATGATTTCTTTTGCCTGTTTACCTTATCATTCTTCTCTTGCTTCTTGTATTTGAAAGTCAAATTTTCTGATGAGCTCTGTTTTTTTCATCAAAAATGCTTGAAAATCCAATATTTCATTGAATAACCATATTATCCCCTGAAGCATTATAACTCACTTTTGCTGGGTAGGTGATTCTTGGTTTTAATCCTAGCCCCTTTGACCTCCAGAATATCATATTCCAAGCCCTTCAGTCCATTAGTTTTGAAGCTGCTAGATCTTGTGTCATCCTGATTCAGTTTCCACCATACTTAAATTGTTTCATGATGGCAGCTTTTAATTTTTTCTCCTTGACCTGGGAACTCTGGAATTTGGCTATGATATTCCTAGGAATTTTCATTTTGGGATCTTTTTTGAAGGGTGATCTGTGAATTATTTCAATTTCTATTTTGTCCTTTGGTTCTAGAATATCAGGGCAATTTTCCTTGAGAATTTCTTGAAGGATGATTCCTAGGCTCCTTTTCTTTTTGATCATGGCTTTCAGGTAGTCCAATAATTTTTAAATTATCTCTCCTGGATCTATTTTCCAGGTCAGTGGTTTTTCCAATGAGATATTTCACATTGTCTACTATTTTTCATTTGTTTGGATCTGTTTTGTATTATCTTGATTTCTCATAAAGTCATTAGCTTCCATTTGTTCTAATCTAATTTTGAAGCAATTAATTTCTTCAGTGAGTTTTTGAAATTCCTTTTCCATCTGGGCAGTTTGGCTTTTTAAGGCATTTTTTTTCCTTATTGGCTTTTTGGACCTCTTTTACCATTTGAGTTAGTCTACTTTTTAAGGTATTATTTTCTTCAGTATTCTTTTGGGTCTCATTTAGAAGGCTGTTGACTCACTTTTCACGATTTTCTTGCATCATTCTCATTTCTCTTTCCATTTTTTCCTCCACTTCTCTTACTTGATTTTCAAAATCCTTCTTGAGCTCCTCCATGGCCTGTAATCAACTCATATTTTTCTTTGAAGCTTTTGATACAAGAGTTTTGACTTTCTTGTCTGCTTCTAGTTCCATATTTTGATCCTTTTTGCACCCACAAAAGCATTCTATGGTTTTATTGCACTTCCTCTGCTTGTTCATCTTGCCAGCCAATTACTTGACTTTTGAGCTCTTTGCCACAGTAGAATTCTGCTTCCAGAGTGGAGAAAGCTGTGTCCCAAATCACCAGGGTTTTTGCAAATGCTGTCAGATCTATAAGGAGGGTACCCTTTCTATAGACAACCCACATTTTGGCACACTGGCCACATACCCCAGGACCACTACCCAAGACTGTGATCCAGATACAAGCAGGTGAAAGGAAGAGTGATTACCCTCTGAATGGTTGCTTGGTCCCCCTACTATCTGCAGGCCAGGAGCTCTGGAGGCAGCTACAAGGCAGCAGCTGTAGCCCCTATGCCTCCTCCATCTCTTGCCCCTGGGGCAAGACCTTACTGTACTCTTCTCCACCCTGTTCCAACAGAATTTCCCACTGATCTTTTACTTTCTTTTTGGTGTTTATGGGTTGAGAAGTCTGAAAATTCCCATAGAAGCTGGTGATTCACTCTCCTGAAGTCTGCTCTGTCCCCTCTGTGCAGCTGGTCAGGGTGGCTCTGGAGTCAGAACGGCGTGGCTCATGCAGGACTCTGCTGGGGTCCCAGTTTGGTGTGATAGACCCTTTCTGACAGCCTGCCAGGCTGCCTTCAGCAGGAAATATGTTTCTCTCTGTCATTTTGTGGGTTCTGTACCTCTAAAATTTGTTTAGGGTCATATTTTACATGTATTGGTGGTATTTGGAGTAGGAGCTGTAAGGAGTTCCTGTTTTTATTCTACCATCTTGGCTCTACTCCACCAAGTTCCTTTTATTTCTAAATTATGACCCTTTGATCACCAGAAACCAGTCTGTTTTGATTACTGACCCCCTTGTACATGTCATCACTAAGCTAAGATCCTGAGATATACCAACAACTTGTAATAACATTAATGATTTATTAAAAGCTACTTAAGCAGCCCAGTGGATAGAGTGCTGGGTTCTTTTAATCAGAAAGTCCTAGAATCAGGGGTGGGGAACCTGCAGCCTCAAGGCCACATGTGGCCCTTTCAGATCCTGAAGTGTGGCCCATTGACTAAATCCAAACTTTACAGAATAAATGCTTTGTTGTGTAAAATTGGACTCAATTAAAAGGCTGTACTCCAGGATCTGGAAGGCCACATGTGTCCTCGAGGCTGCAGGTTCAAATTTCACCTCAAACATGTATTAGTTGTATGACCCAGGGCAAATCACTTTTTGAGGGTCTCAGTGTAATTGCCTATAAATTTAAGACTATAATTCCACATGCCTCTTTCCTTTGGTTGCTTTGAGGAAAATCCATCATCAACCTTAAGGAGCTGTACAAAGATAGTCTAAAATGATTCTGAATGAAGATGTTTAAATTGAGGCCATGAGAAAATGACTGGCTTTAAAGTCAGAGGTAATGCCTCAGAATACTGGCTCTGCCATTTAATACCAATGTGACTTCAAGTAAGTCACTACTTCATTTGCCCTGAGTTTCCTGATTTGTGAAATAAAAAGATTGGCTTATGTGGCCTTTGACTTCCCTTCTGTTTCTAAATCAGTGATCTTGAGTACATTTTGTCTAAATTTTAACTTACATATTCCAAAGAAATCTCAGAAACCATCTGTGTTTGTGTGTGTGTGTGTGTGTTTGTGTGTATGTGTGTGTCTGTGTGAGTGTTTTCTCCCTAAACTAATGGATAGGAGACAGTTTAACAGATTAATGACCCTAGTAACGTATTTCTTATTAGGCAGCTCAAAGTGTAGTAGCCATGAAATAATTGAAGTCGTTTTCTTTAATTTAGTATGCCCAGTTTACAAACTCCAGTTTGGCCTTCACTTGTCAAGACTGATAAGACAGCTCTGTAATTCTGAATCCATCCATTGCTCCAGATGGAACCAGCGGAGTGCAGTAAACATATAAAAAATGAAGACAGGTAACGAAAGTACAGGGCTTGGTATTTTACTTCTGGTGATTGTTGCAGAGAGCCAAGGAACTGAAAATACTGGCCAGTCAATGAAATCAGGAGTTGTAGGAAGCTTAGGAACATCATATCATACTGCAGACATATGTCCATTTATGATCATTGGAAAAAATGGCAGTATCTTTCATCTCAATGTCAGGCCCCAGTTCTGATCATCTTTTTAAGTGAATTTAAAACCAAACAAACTGTTCATCTCTTGTACAAAGTCAGTGAAAAACATGCCTAAAGCTACATTTTCCCCCTAAATGGCCAAGGGACAACATTCTCCATAGAATCATAGAATGGAGTTGGTCTCATGGGGCCCTTTGGTGTCTGACAATATTAATATATATATATATATATATATGGGAGGAGAGTAATAAAATATTAATATAATATTATTGGGGAGGAGAGTAATAAAAATGGAAGATCCAAAGAGCCAAAAAGGAGAAATGATCTGAGAAGGTAAACTCCTTGGGAAAATTGATTGTTTCATCTCTTGTCTTTGTGTCCCCATCACCTGGTACAACACCTAGTACAGCACTGGGCATGGAAAGGGAATTTAAACGTTGCTTATAAAATTGATTATAAAAATGGAACAAAAGAAATGAGAAGCAGAAAAGGAAGGTGTGTGTGTGTGTGTGTGTGTGTGTGTGTGTGTGTATACATATATGTTTGGGCAGACGGAGGTATCTGGTATGGAAAATATTGTTAGCCCAAAATCTAGACTATAGGTACTAAAACACAACCAACTATGGATTGAGTCCAATACAGGATTTGGTAAAGTCTCATTTGCGACCTTGAGAGTGGACATAGTTTATAGTTTATGAGTCATTTCTAGCAGAAACTGTAATGGGGATAGATTCATGGTTGGTTTTCTTGCGGGGGGGTAGGTTGTATAGCTGACTTAGGGGTTCAAAGAATAGGAAGACAGTCCAACAGGAGAAGGGGAAAGGAGCCAAACTGTATTCCATATGGAAGAGGAAAATACACAGGATTTATAGAAGCATGCCCTATGGGGAAAGAAATTTTCTCTGCCCCTACATGTCAGCACCTTGGGGCAAGATCTTATCCTCCCTGTGCTAATTCTTATTCTGTTGACTATGTTGATTATAAAGATAGAGCTTCAAAAATCAGCAGATCTGGATCACAGAAATTATTTTTTTCTTCTTTTTTCTTTCTGGAGGAGGGAGGGTAGGGCAATTGGGGTTAAGTGACTTGCCCAAGGTCACACGGCTAGTTTTTGTGTTAGGTGTCTGAGGCAGGATTTGAAACCATGTCTTCCTGACTCCAGGGCCGGTGCTCTATTCACTGCACCACCTAGCCACCCAGATCATAGAAATTCTTGCTCTGACTTCAAAGTGTGTGGGATTCCCTAAGCTTTGATTGAGGGTCCATATGAATCTTTACTTTGCCTTTGGCCATCCTGTAGTACTACATGTTGTCAATTATGGTGCTCAGGGTCTCATCTGATCAATTTTTCCTCGAGATTAGAGCCACATGTCACCTTGAGGCGACAGGTTCTCCACCCCTGTCTAGGTATTTGTATAATGAACAATAGTGTCCTTAATAATAATAAAAATTAGCATTAAAAGAGTCCCTGGTACTTTGATAACACTTTCCATTTTTAAAAGTTATTTCACATTTGTCATCTCATTTGATTCTCTTAACAAACTTTTGCCAGAACTGTGGACTATGAAGGAAATTGATATTCTGATAGCTTTGCAATTGAACCATCTCAAGTAATGGACAGAGCCTATATCTCTGTTCCTTTTGTTGGGTTGTACTGGATTTTTACTACTTTGTTATCCCTTTTGATGCCAAGTTTCTATTTTGTAAGCAAGCTCAGATAGATTTTTGGTGTCAGGCAGGGCATAAATCTTAAGTAAATAAATGAATGAAAAGGAAGCAAAGGCAAATAGCAACAGGAGTAAGAAATATTCTTGGTGAAGTTAAGGAAATTAAGACTAGGGACAAGAGGAAGCTACAATGACAGCGAATGAAGTTGAAAATGAAAATATATTTGTTTTTCTGGATATTATTGTTCACAGGGGAAGAAGCACCTGTATATTTAACTTTGTATACTGATAGTTTTTGGAATTGAGGGAGAAAAGGGAAGAATAAGTTATATTACAATAGTAGGAAAAAGAAAGGGAAAAAATGTAAGGCTTTAGCTTGATACAGATGGCCCAAATGGATGGAGCTAAGATGTGATATAAAAGGGACTGATCTCCAGTGTCTGGACCAAAGTTGGTATCTGGAGATTGCTCTATGCCTTTTCAATTCTTCTGGGGCAGGTGTTGTTCTTAACCTGGAATCTGTGTCCAGATTTCAAAAAGTCTATGAACTTGGATAAGAATATCTATATCTACATTTATATCTACATCTATCTGTCTGTCTATCTATCTATCTATCTACCTATATATCTGTATATCTGTATAACTATATATATGTATATACATATGTATATATGCATTTATATGTATATGTGTGTTGCAACACAATTGGTTTCCTTTGTAATTCTGTGTATTTTATTTTAGGCATTTAAATTCATTATTCTGGGAAGGAATTCATGGGTTTCTCCACATTATCAAAGAGGTCTGTGATGCCAAAAAACACAATAAGTAGTTAAGAACCCTCATCATAAAGAAATATGTCTAGTCAAGTTCCCTAAGCAAACCAACAAATTGAACCTATACCAGGCTTCTGATCAACCTTATAGATAACCTTATTTTGTTGTCAATCAATGCATTTTAGCACATCGTATCTCCTATAAATCATTTATAAGAATAAAAGAGTAAATAGAATATATATTTATATTTTAAAATATCAGGGCAATGTTCCTTGAGAATTTCTTGAAGTATGATTTCTAGGTTTCTTTATTGTTCATGATTTTGAGGTAGCCCAATAATTTTAAATTATCTCTTCTGGATCTATTTTCCAGGTCAGTGGTTTTTCCAATGAGATATTTAACATCGCCTTCTATTTTTTTTTCATTTGTTGGAATCTGTTTAATAGTGTCTTGATTTCTCATAAAGTCATTAGCTTCCATTTGCTCCAAGCTAATTCTGAGGGAATTATTCTCTTCAGTGAACTTTTGAAATTCTTTTTCTATTTGGCAAATTTGGCTTTTTAAGGTATTCTTCTCCTCACTGTCTTTTTGAACCTCTTTTACCATTTGAGTTAATCTATTTTAAGGTGTTATTTTCTTCAGTCAGGTTGTTGACTCTCTTTTCATCAGTTTCTTGGATCATTCTTATTTCTCTTCCCAGTGGTTCCTCCACTTCTCTTACTAGATTTTCAAGATGCTTCTTGAGCCCCTCCATGGCCAGTAATCAATTCATATTTTTCTTGGAAGATGTTAGTACAGGAGTTCTGACTTCGTTTTCTTCCTCTTGTTCCATGCTTTGATCCTTTTTGTCCCCATAAAAGGAATCTAAGATTTTAAGTGCTTGCTTTGCTTTCTTTGCTTGCTCATGTTGCCATTCAATTACTTGACTTTTCAGCTTCTTGCCACAGTAGAATTCTGCTTGCAGAGAGGAGAGCTTTGTCCCAAATCGCTAGCTCTGAACTGACAGAACTCTTTTATACCTTCTTGTTCAACTCTTTGACGGCGAGAGAGAGAGAGAGAGAGACAGAGAGAGAGAGAGAGAGAGAGAGAGACAGAGAGAGACAGAGACAGAGACAGAGAGACAGAGAGAGACAGAGAGACAGGGATAGAGAGAGAGAGAGAGAGAGAGAGAGAGAGAGAGAGAGAGAGAGAGTCTTGATACATTGTTTCTCCTATTGTCCTATTGGACTCTAAGCTCCATGTGGGCAATTGGTCATGTATTAATTGAAATGTGTGTATTTCTGGAACTTCACATTTTACTCTTCACATAGGCATTTATTAATCACCTGTTAAAATGAGTTTTATTCCAGTTCCTCCATTATTTGGGGTTTCAATTAAGAGCAAGCTACCCACACTTTCTGAGACTTCTTTTGATATATAAAAATTAGGATTGGTACATTTAGGATTTTAGGTGCTGTATGAGACATTCATACAAAAGGACAGTTTTTGGCAATGAGGATACCCTTCTCTATTTCTAACTAGGCAGGGAATGATTGTTTCTATATATGTTTCATTTGGACTGTCTCTAAATTGCATTTATTTCTTCGATGGAATCAACATAGAGAGAGCTAAAACAGGCCTAGAGCTTTATCCTCATTGAAGCCCTGCTGGATCAAACTGACTAATAAGCCAGAGGCTGGTTGTTTCCAACAATGCATACATGTCATGGAGCTTCTGAAACTCACTCATACAGAATATCTAATGCTTGCCTGGTGAGAGGCTTATTTTTTTTTCTAGTTGCACAGTGACCCTCAAAAAAAAATCTGAGTTTAGCAATAGGTGGCAACACTTGTGTTCTGAGATCTAAATTTAATTTATTTTTCTAGCACTGGTATTTGATAACAGTTTTAATATTTAACATCATGCAAGTCTCTAACAAGGAGAGGTGACATGCACAGAATAATGATCAGCCCAGGAATGTGCACTAATGGCAAGTCAAAATTGTGTTCTCTCCATGAACGATTTTGGTCTGTCTTCCATTTACTGGCTTGGAGTAGGTTTCCATTAAAGAATAGGTACCCATTACTCTTTTTTATTTTTATTTTTGCAAAGTGCACTACATATATTTTCTTGAAATTAATTTGTTAATTTTTAGTTTACAAGATTCAATTCCATAGTTCCTTGAGTTTCCTATTTCCCTTCCCTCCCTCCCACCACCCCACACAATGCATATAGGACAATATAGGATTTGCAAATACTTTCACAATAGGCATTAGTCAGGTTACAAAGGTGTATTGTACTAGATGGAATGAAAAATGCTAAAGAGGAAATAAAACCAAACAATGAAAAGAAAAAAATCAAGTAGTTTGCTTCAATCAGGATTCAAACTCAGTTCTTTCTAGTTCTTTCTCTGGATGTAGGCATCTCTCTCCATCATGAGTCTTTTGGGATTGACTTATATCACTGCACTTATGAGAAGAGTCCAGTCTGTCATAGTTGGTCATCACACATATGTTGTGTCTGTGATTGTATACAAATTTCTCCTGGTTCTACTCTTCTCACTCAGCATCAGTTTGTATATGCCTCTCCAGGTAAATATGAAGTCTGTCTGCTCCTTGTTTCTTATAGCACAATAGTATTCCATTATATGCATATAACACAATTTGTTTAACCATTCCCCAATTGATGGGCACCCCCTTAATTTCCAATTCTTTGCAACCATGAAAAGAGCTGCTATAAATATTTTTGTACATATGGGTCTCCCTCTCACTTCTATGATCTCTTTGGGATATAACCCTAGAAATAGTATTGCTGGGTCAAAGGGTATGAAATTATTTCTAGCCCTTTGGGCATAATTACAGATTGCTCTCCAGAATGGTTGGATCAGTTCACAACTCCACCAGCAATGCATTAGTGTTCCAATTTGCCCACATCCTCTCCAGCATTTGTCATTTTCCTGTTTTGTCATTTTAGCCAATCTGACTGGAGAGATGTGGTACCTCAGAGTTGTTTTGATTTGCATTTCTCTAATCAATAGTGATTTAGAGCATTTCTTCATATGCTTATAGATATCTTTAATTTCTTTCTCTGAAAACTGCCTGTTCATATCCTTTGACTATTTATCAATTGGGGAATGACTTGTATTCTTTTAGATTTGACTCAATTCTCTGTATATTTTAGAAATGAGTCCTTTATCAGAGACATAGGTTGTAAAAATTCTTTCCCAATTTCCCACCTCCCTCTTGATCTTGGTTACATTGACTTTGTTTTCAATTTAATGTAATCAAAATTATCCATTTTGCATTTTATAATGCTCTCTAATTCTTGTTTGGTCATAAAGTCTTTCCCTCTCCACAAATCTGACAAGCTACCTATTACTTTTATCATCACTCCATGTTGCTGTTAGTTTCCATTCCATATGTTTTTCTTTTACTCCATATTTCCTGTTCTCACCACATTATTCACTCCAGTCCCCACCAAAGAAGATTTTAAGAAGAAAATGATTTGGTTTTCCAAAAACCTCCCACTACCTCCCACATACATTTTAAAGATCTTTCCTGTGGAAGAAAGATAAAACTCAATCTATTTAGTCTTAAAGGGAAGAACTACAGCCAGTTGGGTGAGATTTTTGAAGAGGCCACATTAGATTCAACATAAAGAATAAGTACAACCATAGATTTAGTTATATATGATACCTTAAGGGTCATATCATCCAACTCCCGAATTTTACAGAAGAGAAAACTGAGACAATTTGCCCACAGTCCCATGAGTAAGTTAAGGAAGAGCTTAGATTTGAATCCAAGCTCTCTAACAACAAATCCATTTCCCCCTATGTTACCATGAATCCTTCCTCCCCATCACATTCTAACACATATATGCTATGACTCTGAAATTGTAACTTGCTGATAGAGTTCTGAAAATCACTCCGATTTGTTGATTGTTTCATGGTAGCGTGTTACTAGCTCCATTAGAATGGGCTATCTTGCTGGTGAAAGGTCTGAAAGACTCTACTGGAACTCTTCAAAAAAAGATTAGATGATGAGTTACCCATTTACTGTTAACTTTGTACCAGGAATCTGACTGAATGGGGATCCATTTGAGGGTCCGTGGGGCCTTAAAATCATAGGTTTAGGGCTATAAGGGACCTTTGAGGTCAAATAATCTAATCATTTTAGAGATGAGGAAAATGCAGCCTACCAAGTTCCAGTGATCTGTCCATGATCACACAAATAATGTCCAAGGAAACCTATGAGCCCAAGTCTTTCTAATTGTAAGCCCATTGTCCTTTCGACTACTCTATTCTCTATCATGAGACAGCTATGTTTCTTATTGATTCCTTAACGTCCTTACTCATTTTTCACTTATTCCAGTTATAGATAGCTTTCATTTACCTTTTCCTGTATATAGTTGTTTATTTGTTTAATTTCATATATTCTTATTTATGAACATGTTACTTCCACCAATTGATCAAGATTCTTGAAGATAGAGACTGGTTCACTTTTGTCTGTTGTTATCTAGTGCCTAGAAAGTGCCTGGTCTAAAACAGATGCTTGAAAAAATGTTTGATGATTGATTGTATATATTATAAAATATTTTAATGGTCAAATAAACCCAGCTCTCTTGCACTGAGCTCACTTCTTTGTGGCCTCATTTCCCAGCCTGTGGTCAAGTCACGTACACATTCTCCTTCATGCTGATTGATAGAATGTTCTCATAAAGCCTTCGCTGCTTTCCTTGGCTTCTTCCTGGCTCTGTTGAGATGGCTCTGATAAATCTCTATCTGTTACCTGCACATATAGGCAAGCCACCCATAAATCTTGCCACCTGACTTGTCACATAGAAGAAGCCTGTCTCAATCACTTGTTGTCCACAACGTTGATACAGAGGCTATATGGTATAATGGAAAGAAAGGGTACTGGATTTGAACTCAGGGAGATCTGCATTCAAATCCCACCTGAGAAACTTATTAGACAGGTAACATTGATCAAATTAGGTAAAACCTTTGTTTCATCATTTGAAAGATGAATGAGTTGGTTTCGATGGCCTCTAAATGTACTTCCAGTTCTAAAACTATGATTTTAGGTTGTATGATAACTTACTCCAGGTCAGTTACAGAGCTCTGAGCAAGCCTGTGATTCGTGGCTTCTTCTTATCAAGGACTTTTGAATTAGACAAAGATAGCCAATTATCTTTGCAGTTTTCTTATTTTCTTCCTGGATGGGGTTCATAACCTGTAGTCTGTGGACTCTTTAAAAATGACTTCACACAGGCCAAGTTAGATGTAATATAAAGAACAGTTAAATCATAGATCTAGAGAAGGTAGCTCAATGTCCTTCAAAAATCTTTAATCCTATGTATTCTATTTTATGCATGTAAATCACTATTCTGAGAATTAATCGAAAGATTTCATCAGACAGCCAAAGGGGTAAATAAAAGAGTTAAGAACTGCTGCTCTAGAGAGAAATGTCTTGAAAAACTAATAGCTCCATGTTCTAACTTACTCCTCAGCATAGCTTTCTGAAAGAGCAGTTTTGCTTTTATTTTTTTGTATTTTTTTTATTCTCAGCACCTACCTTCGCATGTGGGACTCAGCAGATATTATATAAATGATTGTTGAATTCCCACGTTATTTCAATCAATTCACAAGTATATAGGGCATTTGCTATGTTGCAGCCACTATGTTATCACAAGGGTGACACAAAGCAAGAAGCACCAACAGCAGCAGCAACAATAAAACAGTCTACTTTCAAGAGGCTTGTGTTCAACAGGGAAGACAAGATGGAAATCACAAGGTACAAACAAGATATATACAGGGTAGGAGAAGGTAGTCTGAAAGGAGAAGACAGCTGCCAGAAGCCCTAGGGGGAATTGCCTGCATTTGACCGAAACTTGTAAAGATCCCATAGAAATGCCAGTACAGGTAAGGGACCAGAGCATCCAAGCTCGCAGAGTAGGCAATAAAAAAGAATGGAAGTGGGAAATGGACTGTTGTGTTTGAGGAACTGCAAATAGTTTGACTAGATGGAAAAGTAGATAAAGAGGAGTAAAGTGTAAGAAGATTGGAGAGGTAGACTGACAACACACACACACACACACACACACACACACACACACCTAAACCTCTTCCCATGCAATGATATGTCGCCTTCCTAATTCTCCAGGGGAACAGGATAAATGAATGAATTCTTGACCCAAATAAAATTTGGCAGAGGTAGGGCTGGGAATCATGACTTTGTAGTGTCTATAGTGATTATTGTTGTTTGGTCATTCCGTCATGTCCAACTATTTGTGATCCCATGGACCAGAGAATCCATGGGATTTTCTTGGCAAAAATAGAGGAGTATTTTTGCTATTTCCTTGTCCAGTTGACTAAGGCAACAAGATTAAGTGACTTGTCCAGGACATCACAGCTAATAAGGGTCTGAGACTGGATTTAAACTCAGATCTTCCTGACCCAAGGCCCAGTGCTCTATCCAGAGTCATATAGCTATCCCCACCAGAGTGATATGGGAACTTTAATATAATTTCAAAGTGATCTCTTCTGAAATTTTATAAGGAATTTAGGTAGTAAACCATCTTAGGATACAGAGGTTATTTTGGGAAATGGTGGTATGTTATCATAGCCAACATACCATTGTTTCCCAAATAACAAAGTCTTTCTTTCCTGGAAATCCCATTATTTAGAAATTCAGAAAATACCATCAGATGGACTATTACTGATCTCAATATGTTTAAAGTCAGTATACTAAGCCAGCCTCTTTAAGTGATGAACTCTCTCCCCCCAAAAAGATGAAAATCCTTCCTTAGCCTCCTAAATTCACTCATGAAGTGGCTATCAGCTGCTTCAATACAAGAATCATAAATTATTTGTGCTAGAAAGAACCTTGAGGGTTCATTTATTTTTTTTTTTTTGCTTTTTTTTTTTTTTGAGGGCAACTGGGGTTAAGTAACTTGCCCAAGGTCACACAGCTAGGTTTTTGTTTGTGTGGGTTAAGTGTCTGAGGCCAGAACTGAACTCAGGTCCTTCTGACTCCAGGGCCAACACTCTACTCACTGACCCACCTAGCTGCCCCGGTTCATTTAAATTCAGTTGTTCAAAAAAAAAACAAAACCAGAGGAGCAAAGATGGCGGAAAGGAAACAGTAACCTCGCTGAGCTCCTCAGTCACTAAGGCTCAAAGGGTGAATCTGAGTGGAATCCGGAGTGAGGGAGCCCATTGGAAGAAGAAGTGTGGCAGAGTCCAGCCCAGGAGGTTGCCCAGTGTGTCTGGACTGGTCGAGCGCAGAGCGCGGGGGTTCTGCACAGCCCAGACCTAAGAGCAGACAAGCAAACTACACCAGAGAGAGCAAAAGCCCCAGCCTGCAGACTTACTGAGGATGAATAGCAGTCATCTATCAGAGGGGTAGGATCAGTGGAGCCAGGTAGGAGAGTTGGGCCCTCAGTGGAAAGAGCGGCTTCTCTAGCTACATTCGGGCCCCCAGCCTGGAAGTTTAGAAACTGCCTGCCTGTATAATACAGGGGCTGGAATGGCAAAGTAAATTCTAGCTGCTCTGATCCTCCCATCCCTCCTTCATGAAGCAGAAAACCCAAAGATAAATCTCCCACCCAGATTGAAATCCCAAGTTAATGGAAATAGCCTAAGGCTTGAGAGTCTCCAAGAAGGGGTGTAACTGAGACAGCCAGGAGTCTGAAGAGAAGAGAGGGAGGGGTCCCAACAAGCCCCACCTCTCCTCACCAACAAAAGCCTACTTATAGCCCAGGGGTATAAAGGCAGAAATCTGAAGTGGTCAGACACACCCATACCTACTCATCTACATCCCTCATTGACTTCCCTGACTTAGCCATAAACTAGCCACCCAGAGGTATTCAAAGTCAAGGATCAGGCCCTAAACTCATAGCCTGAGAAACTAAGAAACAGGAAGTCACAATGGGAAAAAAAGAAGCTGAGAAGGAGAAGGGGAAGGCAAAAAAGTCTATGCGAGCATACTATGCAGGGCAAGAACAACGAAATACACAGGACAATATAGACTCTCTACCCACACCTGAGACCACAGAAGGAAACATGATCTGGTCTCAAGACCAAATAGCATTCCTGGAGGAGCTTAAGAAAAATTTTAAAGACCAAATCAGGGAGGCAGTGACCAACTTGGAAAAACGTCTCAGTGAAGTAATTGGAGAAAATACCTCCCTAAAAAAGGAACTTCAAAAGATAACTAAAGACCGTAATTCGATAAAAATTAGGAACAATCAAATTGAAGCTCAGAACTCTATGATGCAGCAAGAGTCAATCAAACAAAACAAGACGATCGAAAAATTGCAAGAAAATGTAAAATATCTCACTGGAAAAATAACTGACCTAGAGAACAGATCCAGGAGAGACAACCTAAGAATTATTGGTCTACCAGAAAGCCATGATGAAAAAAGCAGCCTAGACAACATCCTCCAAGAGATTGTCAAAGATAACTGTCCTGAGGTCCTGGAATCAGAAGATAAAATAACTATCGACAGAATTCACCGGACTCCTCCTGAGAGAGATCCCAAACTGAAAACTCCAAGAAATATAGTAGCCAAATTCCAGAATTACAAGATTAAAGAAAAAATTCTACAAGCAGCCAAAAAGAAACAATTCAAATATCGAGGAACTACAGTTAGGATCACACAGGACCTAGCAGCTTCTACATTAAAAGAGCGGAGGGACTGGAATTTGATATTTCGTAGGGCAAGAGAGCTAGGACTACAACCAAGGATTAACTACCCAGCAAAACTGAGCATAATCTTCCAGGCAAGGAGATGGTTGTTTAATGAAATAAGGGACTTCCAGATGTTCCTGATGAAAAAGCCAGAGCTCAATGGAAAATTTGATCTCCAATTACAAGACTCAAGAAAGACATAAAAAGGTAAACAAGAGAAACACAGACTCACACATGCATAAGTGCACACAACCACACCCACAAACACATGCTCATTACTTGGGATGCAACAAGAGCAAAATGTTCACATCCCTATATGTGGAGCTGATAACTGTCAATATTCAAAATCTTTATGATTATCATGACCTTCAAAAGGGTTATACGTAGATAGAGGGTATGGGAATGAATGCACTAACCTGATGTCTAAAAAAAACAAAACAAAACTATTAAGGGGATCAATGGGAAAATGGGAAAAAGGAAAGGATTAGATAGGAAAAGGTAAAATATGCCATCTGAAGAGACATTAAAACACACTATAGAAGAGGGGAAAGAAAGAAGGAGAGGAACATCATTTAAACACTATTCTCACTGGTTCTGGTTCAAAGAGGGATCAACTTAAATCAGTGAAGTTTAAGATTTTAATGTGAATAGACACATAAATTCATTAAATAGAGGAAAAGGAGGGAGGGAGAGGAGCAATGTTTGAAATTTACTCTCATTGGTTTGGAATCAAACGGGGAGTAATTCACTCTGATAAGTATAAAAACTTATTTTGTCCTATAGAAAGCAGAAGGGTAAGGGGGGGTGAAAAAGAGGAGACTAAAGGGGGGATTAGAAGGGAGGGAAACAGTAATAAGGGGAGAGGGTAGGTTAAGAAGAGGGATCACTGGGTGGGAACACTGAGGGAGGGGGTGGTCAAAAGGGAAAACTTCAAGGAGGGGAAGGGAGAAGGAAGAAACAAAAACATAAACAGGGGAGGGAATAGGATGGAGGGGAAGAGACAGATAGTCATTATTACTGTGAATGTGAATGGGATGAACTCTCCCATAAAACAGAGGCAGATAGCAGAATGGATTAAAAACCATAATCCTACAATATGCTGTCTACAATACGCCTTTGTAATTGGAATAATGTCTAATATGAATGCATTTGCTGATCCTATACTGGACTATATGCTGTCATGTCGGGAGGGGGGAGGGAAGTAAAGGAAATTTGAAAATCAAGGAACTATGGAATTGAATCTTGTTAACTGAAACTAAACTAATAAATTAATTTTTAAAAAAAGAAGAAAAAACAAAACCTTTAAGCACTCACTATGTTCAGACACACTTTACTAAATTGTATGGACATAATAATAAAAATTAAACAAACCATCTCTGCCTTCAAGTAGCTTACATTTTACTGAAGGAAAATGTAGTATAGACACAGCTAATTAAATAGAAGCTATTAATAAATACAAGGTTAGTGAGTTAGTGTCAGAAGTCAGAGAAAACTAGATTCCCAACTTCCTTTTTGTCTTAATATTGATACTTTAAATGTTTAAGTTGCTTTCCAAATTCTAGTATTCTGGAAATGTTGATAAAATATAGGTTTATAGCTGTGAGAGATCTTAGAGATCATTGGATATATCTCCCTCATTTTGCCCAGCACACAGTAGGAACTTAATTATTAGTTATGAAGATTTTGTAGAGACAATAAATATTGAGGTAGTCTTAATTTAGCTTTTATGTAATAATGTAATATTGATTGTTATAGTTATTCATCATCTTTGCCTCTTTCAGAGACCTTGACAACTAATTCCTAGATTCCCCCCAAATTGTTTCATTTCAGTTTTTCCTTTTAATATCATTGGTTTTATCTGGTTGCTTGTATGATTTTGTTATTTTTGGTTCCATCTCCACTTCCTTATGTAGTTTATCAAGGATTGAAATGTGTTAGACTCAAAAGATTCCACTGTCATTGATGAAAAACAATTTTACACACAATCTCTAGAAATGTCTATAAAGGTATCCTATTTCTCAATTGCATGTCAACCTCCTAGCTAAATTTTTAAATGATGTTAACTATATGTATAGTTTGGCTTTCATAACAAAAGTTCTCCTAAACCGGCCTCAGAAAATGAGCACCCACACATAAATAATGACTAGCCGTGTAACATTGAGCAAGTTACTTAACCCCAATTGCTTTAAAATTTTTTTTCTCCAAATTCACTTTCCCTTATATCATTCCTTATTATGTTATAAATTGATGCAACTCATAACTTTCACCTTCCTTATCTGTCATGTTTTGCAAATAAGCTCATATTTTAGATTCCCATTGGACTTAAATGTTAAATGTCCCTCTGATTGTCAAGGAGATAATGCATTTGTTGTTTGAAGGATTTTATGAGAATTTTGACCTCCTTGTCACAGTGGATCAGTTAAACTTTTATTGGAAATCTGATTGTTTGTGTCTATATCTTTTCCATTATTCAATCCAATTTTGAGGGTTCAATAACTTATTTGAATAGGTTAGGTCAGAACTATTTTAATTGTGCACTATAATTATTTTCCACTTATGTTTATTTTTGCTCAGATCTTGTAGATAGCTAGCATCAAAAAGATTTTCAAATTGGTAACAAATGATTGACTTTCTATCAAGCCAATTTTATTTGCTTTATTATATTTCAGTTTTTATGTCCAGAAGACCTTTTTGTTAATATTCTGAAATTAAACATCAAATAAATGTGTATAGCCATATACAGTCCAGGACAGAACTAGAGGATTGTGTGTAAAATCACAATCCCCTATTAAGTATATTTAAGTTTGCCTTAAAAATGAGTTCAACCAATAGTTTTCAAGGCAATTGTACTTATCTTTGATTTTTCTGGCCTTCCCTCTGGTACACTTCAATAATGCTTCAATAACCCTTTTTGTTACTTAAAAAAATACTGCCCTACCTCTCCTTACATGTCCCCTAACACCACACACACACACACACACACACACACACACACACACACACACACACTGGGGGGAAAAAGAAAATCAAAGATTTTGTAAAAATATATACATAGTCAAGCAAAAAAAAAAAACACATTGGTTGTGTCCAAAATATGTATTTATTATTTTTCATCTTAAATCCATCACATCTATGTGAAGAAATGGATATCATGTTTCATCAGTTTTTTGGAATATAGTTGGACGTTACCAGTCTGTCTTTTTGAGAAAATGTTGGTGACATATATTTATGATATTTCTGTATAGCCTATGTTTTTGACATCTCTCTCTCTCTCTCTCTCTCTCTCTCTCTCTCTCTCTCTCTCTCTCTCTTTCTGTCTGTCTCTCCTTCTCCCTCTTTCTCCCTCCCCCCCTCCTTTTCTCCTTCCTTCCTCTCTTCCCCTCTCTCTGCTCTCTTCCACTTTCCCTCCCTCCCCTTTTCTTTTTTCTCCTCTCTCCTTCATTTCCCTTTCTCTTTTCCCTTCTTTCACCCCCTCCCCATCTCCCTTGGTCCCTCCCCCACCATATCTTAATCTTACTCTCTCTTTCACCTTCACCTCTATTCCCATCTTTGTACTGAAATTACTGAGGGTTTGACGTATGTATAGAATTTTATATGGTCTTACCAAATTATTCATGGAATTCTTCTACCCCTTCATCCTTTATAACAGATGATAGAATTGCATTCATTGTATTTTTATTATTATTATTCTTATGATGAACATTATAAGACAAAATGCCCAAGGGTTACCTAAAGTGATGATTCATCCTTTGTTTGCATGTTTAATGGAATTAACTCCTCCATTTATTTTCCTCAGGCAGCTTTTCATTTAATAACATCTTTTCATTTAATAACAGATTCCCTATGTCTTCTGTCTACATTTACAACACAAATGTCAAAATTGATATTGGTCAGTTTCTCCGATATTATTTCTGCACCTTCATTGTTAGAGAAATTTGCTAATAATGTAGTTAAAATTTACATGTGGTCTAAAAGCCATATGATTCTTTGCATGCTCTGCTCCCCTTCCTTCACTTGAGGCAGTTAGGTGGTACAGTGCATAGGGAACAGGGTCTAGAGTCAGGAAGACCTATGTTTAAATCTAACTTTAGATATTTACTCACTGTGTAACCCTGTCCATGTCATAACTTATGACTGCCTTAGTTTTGTCAAATGTAACATGAGGATGATTATAGCATCAATCTTTCAGGGTTTTGTGGGGTTCAAATGACATGTTTTTAGAGCACTTATCCCAGTATCTGACATATAATAGGTGCTATATAAATGCTTGTTCCCTTCCCTTTTCATTCATACTCTGATAACAGCACTAGAAGAGCAGAAGGCTGATATACAAGATTTATGAACTTTTGGATATTAAAAAATCATCCCTGAGTCATCAACTTAATGGTAACAAGCCTGCATATACTTTGCTAGACCTATCCTTAACCAGTTGATCCAATCTGGAGCCAAAATCATACATAATGGGTTTCCAGGATGATAGAAGCCACCAGGACTTGAAATCCAGTGGCATAGTTTTCAAGAACCCAAGTTCATTTCCTTATCATGATAAACCATTGGATGGAGACTTTAGCAAAATTCTTTAGAAACATGGAAAATTGGAATATTCACTTTTTATCAGGAACCTTGGTGCAATGTAGAAACTTCTGGAATGTTATACTGCTGAAAGAGATTTATTGTGATGATTGCCAATATTGAAACAATGACAGAAGAGCAATGAAATAATTTCAGTGTTCTCTGAACATTCTGAACTTTCTGTTTCTCTCTCTCTTTTTGAAAGCACATCCTAAAGAAATTCTATACACTTCCCTTGACTATAAATCATTAAGACTTAGAAACATATAATGGTTGAGTTGATGGGACTTTTGAGAATAGCTAGTCTTACTTGTCTTGAAATTATCAACAGCCATAGTACTGATGCTGTTTGAGATCATAGCCTCTGATCATCAGAAGAGGAAGCAATTAAGTAGGTAGAATGGAAGGAGAAGGACACTGGTCTAGTCATTGCAGCAGTTTTCCTTGAGTACCAAAATGTTTTTTCTCTGAGTAATAATAAAATAATGTTTCAACATCTGAGGTTATTTTATTGACTTAGTACTTATTTTTTCTATTTATTTCTAAATGTAGTGATCCCAGATATATAGTCATATCATCAGCCCTTCTGATTGTTTCCTAGTAATACAAATAATGTAGCAGTTGTGCTCCTTAAGTACTATGCTTTATTCTTGGCTTACAACTGTTTTCCAGGCTCCAGAATTTAATTTGGGACCATTTTTCCATATTATTTCTCAAGATGTTTTTATTCAAATAATGATACATCAGTACCACTCAAGTTGTAATGAACTTCATACTTAAGCATGTCTGTAGAGTGCTCAGTGGGATAAAATGTGGACGACTCACAATATGAAGGAGAAGATATTGTGGAAAATTAAACTAAGATATGTGAGACACACATCAATATTATGACTCACCATAGCATAAAAAAGAGTTGCAAAGTATTTAGACAAGATAAAATAGGGTAATTTAAACGAAACTATTAATGTCTGTGGAATATAGGAAAGAGAATGAGATTTGGGATGAATTAAAGACTCTAGTACTTAAAAACAGTAACACAATTGCCCAGGTAATAACACTAATCTTTATCTTCCCTGTTGTCCTGACCGTTGATTAGAGACTAACTTGGCCTAAGTATTCATAGTGAATGAAACCCATTATTGTATAGGAGTAATCCACAGATTCTTTTTTTTTACCTAACTGAGAAAGGAAAAAAATGGAATATTGGACACTATTATTGACAGGGTATGCCCATAACATAATGAGTTATATTCTGAAATACTAGCTCTGAACTATATTTCAAAGAAATTCTAACTATATTTTTAGAAATGTCAGGATTTTTTGGAATGAGTATCATCTAAGATGACTATATTGAAAAACAAATATGTACCAACCACTAAATTTAGCTTTGGGGATAAAAGTGCAAAAGTCAAGATAGTATTTGCCTCCTAGAAGGGGAACAGAAGGTAACCAGTGTGGGGAGGGACATGATGGAGAGTACCAAAGAAGTCCAAAGGCCAAGTTGCTGGTGGGAAATGGGGAGAAAAATCATGCTGAGCTTCCTCTTTAAATAGAAGCCCTAGGGCCAATGTCACCACTTTGCAGTGAAAGAGGCCAATCAGAGAATCAAAGAGGACTGTGATATGAATATCAGACACATTCAGTCTTGTAGTATATGGAAATTTCCTTGCAGAAGGAAAACATCATGTACAATAGTGTCCTGGGAGGGTCACCTTGGACCATCTTTTATATAAAATACTTGGTATATTTGGCTTTTTAAGGTGAATTATTTTTCATTATTTATTAGATAAGCATTTATTAATCAATAAGCATTTAATTTTCAACTCTGATGTGTTAGCAGACTCTGGGGTTGTATACTGAGATAGGTATGGTGGATGCTTTCAATGAAATGTCAATCTAATATGGAAGATAATATCAGATTACAAATGACCAAAACAGAAGAGAATGCATTAAACATACAGGAGACACAAATAGTATCTTGACATCTTCAGGGAGTAGAGGTCACTTCTAACTGGGGTGATCTCCTTTCCTCTTATGTTTTTCCTTTTTTCATATATTTTCAGGGTATAATACATGGAGGGTACATGCCATTCTAAGCACACTGTTTTAGAACTAATTGAATTGGGTGAAATATCCATTATGCAAAGTCAAGATCCTTTGTCCCACTGTCCTAGTGCCCATCTGTCCCTTTAAGTGTATGTGAAGAGTTCATCCATTTGTGGTTAACTTGATAACTGAAATCTGATCTTTTGAGTACTTCTGTTCATCAGGTTGTAGTCCATAAAATGTCACTATTCAGAATTAACTTCACTTGAAGAGTCCAGTAAATTCAAGAACTCTGCTTCCTCTTTTCAATAGACCCTGGCTACTGCTACTACTTTTATTCTTATGGCAATTATTACTAAAATGTGAAATGGTGAATTCCTTTCAATATAACATGCATTTAATAAATCAACTCCCATACATGAAGCACTGTACTGTGTGTTGGACATACAAGGGGGGAAATAAATAAAACTAAGCATCCATTGCCATTAAGGGATGATCTTATCTTCTAAGAGATTTGTGCCTTCGCAGTACTATAATGTTCAATACCAGTAGCCCTTACTTTGAGGGAAAACTACCATTATTACTATTTACAAAAGAACATTCTTAACCCACAACACCTTTCCCAAACATATAGTGTTTCACCAGTAGGTCATGAAGGTCCTGACACGCTATAAAAGGTCGATTTTACCCATAATGTAATTGACTTCTACTATTGACATGACTAGTCGTGATTCCTGATGCCTGGGATCCTGGGAATAGGGAGTCATATGGTAGAGGAGGGAGAAAAGAAGAAAGAATTTAATTTCTTCCCCTTTTTCCTGGGTTTGGCGTCAGTCTGCTTAAATATTTGAAATATATATTGCCTTTGGCTTCATTTCATCTCCCTTTCTCTGTGCCCCGCATCATCCTTAGCTTCATCCCATAGACTTCCAGTATATTCATTTTGTCCTAAATGCCTTGGTGCAATACCCCCTTCTCTCCCATCCAGGACTGCTATACCCCACCCCAACCCACATCTCCCATATGTTTGTCTGATCTGGCTCCTTATGCTAGTATGAGTCAAAATTTTGAGAAACAAAGGCAAAAACTCAATCAGGTAATTTAAGTATAGCAGTCATTAAACAATATGCAAGGCATATGGATATTTTCCCTCATAGAAGACACGTGCTGTACTTCATTGCTACCCACAGAGTCTTCATCTTTGTCTGCCTCAGGAAAATGAAGCTGCAGATGTAACTTCTCCCATAAAACCAGTTGTCTCAGGATCATGAAAAAATAATATCCTCCTTATATTTTTAAATGACCTATTTGTGCAGAGATGGCTGATTGTCATAAATTATTAGCTACTGTATCAGTAACTTTTTTCTAACTTGGTCAGTCAAGAGCTAAGTAGATTACTTCATACCTCCACTTCCTTTTTGTTAATCTCTTTTCTTTACATGTAGAGCATATATGTATACAAAAACTTAGTTTACTCTTTTCTCCAAATCCACATTTCATTTTGCAGGATAATGTGGGAAAATGACATAAAAGAGAATAGTGGAAATTTTTTTAAATAATCTTGATGTTTTCCCAAATAAAAGCTTTGCTATGTGCTTCATCTTTTGGAATATTTGTATGGAACTACCTTTTATTAGATGACTTATCAGCTTGAAATCATATCCCTTAGAATTAGAGACTTTGTTTTGTGAAAAGAAGGGAAAATGTGGTGACTGGAGAAACTTGAAAGTAACTGGGAAGGGGAGGGGACAGAAAGTAATACTGTTTGATCAGCTGGCATGTTGGACTATAAAATATTTTGGATTATTAGATTTTCATGATCACTGATGGTTACCTACTTGACTATGTCAGAAGCATACAAATGAAAGTGTCAGTTTTCTAGGTGCCAACAAATGTGTTTTGTTGAAATTTCTCTACAAAGAGATTTAATTCCTATTTTGTCATATTGTGACATTAAAAATTATGTCTATACAATTGGTCAAAATGGGCTGTGGCTAGATAACAACACTTTTGGTCAATTTAATTAAAAAAAACTTATTTGGTTAAGTGAAGAAAAACCTGCCATTCTGCTCAATACTTTGACATTGTTGATTATCCATTTACTAAATTTTAGTGTGAATGAATTCCAGTCCATACTTGAATGAATATATAAAATATTGTCTGTATGCTAAGCCTCCAACTATAGAATGAAAGGATGGTGTTCCATGATAATTCAATCTCAGGCATTAGCCAGAAACCAAAACATTTGATGAGGAATGGGGAGCCCCAATGAAATACTATCGGTCAACTCTACCCTACTTGCTTCCCAATTTGGTCATTTCAGTACTATGCAAAAGGCTATATTTATCACAAATTCTTTACTAGACATTAGCAAATATTTTGTATATACTTACATGTAAAAGTTTCAATAGAAAGTAACCTCCTTAAAAGGAGGTTAATTTTTTATTTTATTTTTGTGTTTGTAATCCTCAATGCCTAGCACAGTGCATGCCTTTGAATAGTAAGCACTGGGTGGATGCTAGTTTGAGTGATCCATCAATTTAGCTTCTTTATTCCAACTTGTTATACCTAAAACCAAACTTTTTATCTCCCCTTCTATCAGCTCCCCTTCCAACTTATGGTTTCTGTGAATAGCACCATCGTTCTCTGACTCATATTTAACATACCTCTCTTTATTCTGCCTTTCATCTAATTGGTCACAAAGGCATTTCTACTGCTACCCTTGCCTAAGCCTTCATCAATATTATGTCAGGATTATTACAACAGTGTGCTAATTCATTCTCTTTAGCTGTTCTCTTGTCTCACTGTTCAGTCCTGCATGCAGCTACCACTTTGATCTTTGAAGAACTAGGGCAGTCATGAAAAATGTGTCTGGTGAGAGACAAATGTTTTCCTGATTTCTCAGGAAGAAGAGAAAGGTTGATGCCTTCACCAATGTGTTCTGGGGTTCTCTACTGACTCCTAGGAAAACTTTAGAATGACAATTTCTGAGAGCTAAAATCGAAGGCAGTGATCAAGAAAAGTCAGAATAGGTTCATTAAGAACATTTTTTCTGTCGAGATTATTAGATTAATGGATCAAGGAAATGCTAGGGACATAGTAAATCTGGATTTCAGCCAGACTCTTGAAACAGTTTGTCATTATGCTATTTTTAGGCAAGAGAGAAAAAAATATGGATGAAATGACAACACTGTGAAGTAAATGCCAAACTAGTTGACTAGACCCTAAGACTCTTGAATCTGTGCCAACCTCTATTTCTAGTTTCTATGGCTTTATTGATTCATGAGACTATATCTCAAGTATGGCCAAAAAGGGGAAAGTCAATAGAATGATTGTGAAATTTTGTATAATATACTGTTATCATATACATATATGTACACATGTCTGTGTGTATATATATATGTACACACGTCTGTATATATATATTACATATGGAGAGAAAGAGAGAGAAAGAGAGGGCACTTTTTATTTTCTGGAGATTAAAATGTATATTTAACCATTTTCCCAACTTTAGATACTTTTCTAAATGTATCCATTTCTATTAAGTAGTGTTGGTCATATCTATTCTATCATTAATGACCAGATCAGAGACCCTGATTATAACTTTTTTTTCCTATTGGAAAAATGTGATTCACTTAGTTATGGACTACATTGTATCATAGTTTTAAGGGATACTATATAATGAAACCATCGAATGACTCCATGACCTTAAGCTACTCTTAAACATCCAATTTAAGTGTCTTTTTCCCCCTGGAAGAATATCAGCTCCATTGGACAAAAAATGGTAAATAATACTTTTTTTATGCCATTGGAATTTCTTTTTTTTAAACATTTGATTTTAAAACTTTGAATTCTAGATTCATTCTCTTCCTCCGTCATTACCACCCTTCTTGGGAACATAAGGAATTCAATATAGGTTGTACATGTGTAGCTATGCAAAACCTTTCCATAGTGAATATATTGTGAAATACTGACTATATTTCCCTCCATCCTATCCCACCCCTCACTTGTTCTATTATCTACTTTGACCTTGTCCCTTTTCAAAAGTGGGTACATCCTACTTCCCTCCCATCATGCCCTCCCCTCCATCATGCCCCGTCTCATTCCCTTCCTACCCCTGAAACATGATACTTACTCTCCTGTCTATGTCATTCCCTCTCTAAGCCAAATTCAATGAGAGAGTAAGGTTGTTCTTCCCCTCCATTGTAACAATTTTCCATTGCCTCTTCTATATGAGATAATTTACCCCATTCTGTCTCTCCTCATCTCCTCTCATTATATTCCTCTCTCACTTCTCAATTTCACCTTTTAAGTATCATCCCTTCCTTTTCAATTGGTCCTGTGCCCTCTGTCTATGTATACCTGTACAAATATATGTATTTGTACATTCACATATGTATTCATACACCCATATACCCTCCTATATAGGCATATGTTTATGTACACACACACACACACACACACACACACACACACACACACTTATATTCCTTTCAACTATTCCCAAACTGAGAAAAGTTTCATAAGTTACAATGATCGTTTTCCTGTAGGAATGTAAATAGTTCAACCTTGATAAGTTCCTTATGATTTCTTTTCCCTGTTTACCTTCTCAAGCTTCTCTTACTTCTTGTATCTGCATGTCAAATTTTCTATTCAATTATAGTTTTTTCACCATGAATGCTTGAAAGTCCTCTATTTCATTGAATGACCATATTTACCCCTGAAACATGATACTCAGTTTTGGTGGGTAGGGGATTCTTGTTTTTAATCCCATCTCCTTTGACCTCTGGAATATCATATTCCAAGCCCTTCGATTCCTCAGTGTAGAAGCTGCCAGATCCTGTGTTATCCTGATTGTGTTTCCACAATATTCAAATTGTTTCTTCCTGGCTACCTGTAATATTTTCTCCTTGATCTGGGAACTCCAAAACCTGCCTCTAATATTCCTAGGAGTTTTCTTTTGGGGATCTCTTTCAGGAGGTTATTTCTTTCAATTGCTTTGGATGGATTCTTTCAACCTCTACTTTTACCTCTGGTTCTAAAACATCAGGGCAATTTTCCTTGAGAATTTATTGAAGGATGATTTCTAGGTTCTTTTTTTGCTCATGTCTTTTTGGTAGTCCAGTAATTTTTAAATTATCTCTCCTGGATCTATTTTCCAGGTCAGTGGTTTTTCCCATGAGATATTTCACATTGCCTTCTATTTTTCATTTGTTTGGATCTGTTTAATAGTATGTTGATTTCTCATAAAGACACTAGCTTCCATTTGCTCCAATCTAATTCTGAAGGAATCATTCTCTTCAGTGAGCTTTTGAGATTCTTTTACCATCTGGAAAATTTGACTCTTTAAGGCATTCTTTTCCTCATTGGATTTTTGAGCCTCTTTTGTCATCTGAGTTAGTCTATTTTTTTTAAACAAATGCTTTATTAACTTCTGTTTTACATCATTCATTTCCACCAGATTTTGAGTTACAATCATTTTCCCCCAGTTATTCCCCTACCCAACCTCCCAGAATAGCAGTCCCACAAGATATCGCTTCCTCCAATCTGCTCTCTCCCATACCTTCTCCCATACCCCCTTCGACTTTTCCATTAGAGGAAGGTGAATCTTTGTGTCCCAATGTCTGCACATCTTATCTCCCAATTATAAGCAGAAGAGTATTAATAATAGTGTTTATATATGTTTGAAACATTTAATGTTAAGACGTCGAATTTCAGATCCATTTCCTTCCTCCCTTGTCACCCATTCCCTCTGGGGAGATAAGTAATTCAGTATATGTTGTACATGTCTAGCTATGCAAAACATTATCATAGTAGATATATTGTACAAGGCTGCTTATAATTCCCTCCCACTCATCCCACCCCACACCTGGTCCATTCCCTACATGATCCTGTCCCTCTTCTATAGTGGGTACTTCCAACCTCCCCTCCCCCCAAGGATGCCCTCCCATCCATCATCCCTCCTCTCATCCCCCTTCCCCCTATTCTGCTGCAGGTTGAGATATCCCATTTAGTATGTATGTCATTCTCTCCCTGAACCAAATTCAATGAGAATGTGGTTTTGCCTTTTTTGCCTTCCTAATCTCCCCCTCCCTTGCAACCACTTCCCCTTGCTTTTTCTACATGAGATAGTTTACCCTACCCTGTCTCTCCCCATCTCCTCTTGCCACTTTCCTCTCTCACCTCATAATTTCATCCCTTGAGTATTCTGCCTTCCCAACAGATTCAACCTATGCTCTCTATCCATATATAACTGTAAGCATATACACACACATTCACATATGTATTCATATGACCACACACCCTTCTTCCATTATTTTCATAGAGAGAAAGATATCATCAGTCACCGTTATTGCTTTTCCATATAGGAATGTAAATAGTTCAACTTTGATAAATTCCTTTTGATTTCTTTTCCCTGGTTACCTTCTCAGGCATCTCTTGCTTCTTGTGTCTGGATGTCAAATTTTCTATTCAATTCTGGTTTTTTCCTCAAGAATGCTTCAAAGTCCTCTATTCCACTGAATGACCATATTTTCCCCTGAAACAAAATACTCAGTTTTGCTGGGTAGGTGACCCTTGGGTTCATTCCCAGTTCTTTTGCCCTCTGGAATATCATATTCCATGCCCTTCGATCCCTCAGTGTAGAAGTTGCCAGGTCCTGGGCTATTCTGATTGTGTTTCCACAATATTGAAATTGTTTCTTCCTGGCTGCTTGTAGTATTTTCTCCTTGATCTGGGGATTCTGGAACCTGGCTATAATATTCCTGGGAGTTTTCTTTTTGGGATCTTTTTCAGGAGGTGATCTGTATATTCTTTCAACCTCTATTTGGCCCTCTGGATCTAAAACATCAGGGCAATTTTCCTTGAGAATCTCTTGAAGGATGGTTTCTAGGTTCTCTTTTTGATCATGGCTTTCAGGTAGTCCAATAATTTTTAAATTGTCTCTCCTGGATCTATTTTCCAGGTCAGTGGTTTTTCCCATGAGGTAATTCACATTGCCTTCTAATCTTTCATTTGTTTGGATCTGCTTAACAGCATCTTGATTTCTCATAAAGTCATTAGCTTCCATTTGCTCCAGTCTAACTCTGAAGGAATGAATCTCCTCAGTGAACTTTTGAGATTCTTTTTCCATCTGGCAAATTCGACTTTTTAAGGCATTCTTCTCCTCATTGCCCTTTTGGGCCTCCTTTGCCATTTGAGTTAGTCTATTTTTTAAGGTGTTGTTTTCCTCAGTCAGGCTGTTGACCCTCATTTCATACTTTTCCTGCATCCTTCTCATTTCTCTTTCCAATTTTTCCTCCACTTCTCTTATTTGATTTTTAAAGTCTTTCTTAAGGTCCTCTATGGCCTGCAACCCGCTCATGTTTTCCCCTGGGGCTTTTGGAGCAGGACTTCTGACCTCACAGTCCTTTTCCTGCTCTATGCCCCCAAAATAGGAGTCTAGGTTTGCATTTTTCTGTTTCCTTTGCCTTGGCATGTTGCCACTTAATTACTTGACTTTTGGCCTTGTTGCCACAGTATGGCTTTAAGGCCAAATAGAGGAATTTTCATCCCGAACGTGTGGGGGGCAACTTCCATTTCTGGCAAGCTGTAAACCCACCCAAGACTTCCACCCTAGATCACAATCCAGATCCAGGGAGGTTAAAGCAAGAGTGATTACCCCCCAAGACTGATCACTGGATCTCCCTACAGTTCGCAGGCCAGGAGCTGGAGTGCCTCAAAACACAAAACCCCCACCACCCCCAAAACCACCACCCCAAAACCCCAAACCAAACACAACCCACCCCACAAAACCAACCCACACCCCCCCACCCCCCCCCCCCAAAACCCCACCACCCCCCACCCCCACACCCCCCCCAACCCACCCCCCACCCCCCAAACCCCCCCCCCAAACAACCCCACAAACCAACAACCACCCACCACCCCCCCCCCACAAAACCACACTGACTCCCTTTTCATGATTGTCTTGCATTATTTTCATTTCTCTTCCCAATGTTTCTTCCACTTCTCTTATTTGATTTTCAAAATCCTTCTTAAGCTCCTCCATGGCCTTTAACCAGTTCATATTTTTCTTGGAAACTTATGATGCAGGAGTTCTGACTTCATTGTCTTCCTTCTGTTCCATGCCTTGTTCCTTTTTTGTCCCCCAAAAACGAATCCAAAGTCGGACCACTGTGGTTGCCCTGCTTCCCCCACTTGCTCATGTTGCCACTCAACCACTTGACTTTTGAGATTTTTGCCATAGTAGAACTCTGCTTTCAGAGAAGAGAGCTTTGTCCCAAATCACTAGGGTCTTCTCAGCTGCTAGAGCTATTAGTTGTGTGCCCTCTCTGAAGGCTGCACACACTCTGGCTCACTGGTCACAAACCCCAGGACCTCCACCCAGGACAGTGATCCAGATCCAAGCAGGTTAAAGCAACAGCAATTGCCCCTCAGACTGGTCCCTTATTCCCCCTACAATCTGCATGCCAGGAGCTCTGAAGCAGCCAAGGGTCTCTGGTTGCAGCTGCCTCCTTCTCAGATGCTTCTGTCCCCAGAGGCAGAGGCCAGACCACACTCCCAGATTCTCTGTTCACAAAGTGCACTGACCTCTCACTTTGTCTTTGGCATTTATGGGTTGTTAATTCTGGGAACCACTACAGCTGCTAGTGGTCCACTGTCCTGCTCTCCTTCTAGCCATGGCTAAATAAAAATTTAGCCCTGAGACTAAAACACTGGACTCACACAGGCCTGGGCTTGGCTCCCAGTGTGATGTGCTGGACCCTTCCTGCCAGCCTGCCAGGCTATTTTCATTGAGAAGTTAGTTTCTCTCTGTTACTTTGTGGGTTTTGTAGCTCTAAAGTTTGTTTAGAGTATTTTTTTTTTTCATGTATTAGAGGAGGTGGAACTGGGAGCCCTGCAGAAGTCCTGTTTCTACTCCACCATCTTGGCTCCACCCCCCACCCCCAATTGAATTTCTTGTTCAGTGTAGGTCTATGATATCCTTTAAGTCATTTTGAAGTACTCTAACTATTATAATGCCTTTGTCCACTAATGTTCTCCTCCAGCTTGGGGGGGTGACCTGTATTCCTAACAGTTATACTAGAAGGACCAAGGTCTGGCTGATCCTATGAAACAAAAAGGGCTTTAACTTGGTGGTCTAGTGAGATATATCATAAATGTCTTATCTGAGGAGCTAAGTTTGAAAAAGCTTTTTGCCAGGATGGCCACAAGGCAAGTCACAGCAGCTAATAAAGACTCTCCACCAAGTTGTAATTGGTATGAGGGTGGAGTTCTAGGTGTGATGGTTGAGGGGTGAGGGGTGGGGATTAGGTTTGTATTAAAGGAAGGAGTATTAATACTGATGAAATTTACTACCCTTGAAGCTTTAAAGTATTCATAAATTTGTTTGCATAAACCATTGGTCCCATGTATCACTTGGTTTAAACCACCAAGAGTGAAAACAATTTAAAGCCTATATTACTTAATTCAATCTGCATTTATTTTGAACCTATATATGCCAAGACAGGACAACTAGGTGTTGAAATGGATAGAGCTCTTGGTTCTGGAGTCAGGAGGACTCCTCTTCCTCATTTCAAATCTAGCCTCAGACACCTACTAGCTGTGTGACCCTGGACAAGTCACTTAACACTGTTTGCCTGAGTTTCTCATCTGTAAAATCATCTGGAGAAGAAAATTGAAAACCATTTCAGTATCTTTGCCAAGAAAACTCCAAGTGGGGTCACAAATTGTCAGACATGAGTGAAATGACTGAACAGCATGTGCTAAGAACTCCCTAATGTGCTCATAATATAAGCAGCCCTGCCTGGGCTTCTCTGGCTTGTCCTCAAAGAGCTCATGTTGATTTGGGGAGCATCATATTTACAAATCAGTAAATGAAAACTATATGCAAAATAAATATAAAATAATTTGTGAAAGATGGATCACTAACAATGTGGACAGGTGTTCTGAACCTTTTTGTATCATGAAATTCTCTCACATCAAGTGTGATGAAGCCAAGGACTTCTTCCCAGGATCATGATTTTTTAATGCATAAAAGCCTTAGAAAAAAAGGAAATTGGTCATATTGAAAAAAATGATTAAAATATTAACACCCTCACATGCATAAAATTTCATGGACTCCCTGGGAAGAATGGCTAAATTGAGAAAATCAGAAAAAGCATGCTCTAGAAGATGACACCTGAATTGAGTCTTGAAGGAAGGTTAGTTATGTGTCATGCAATCATATAAATAGAGTTTCTTAAATTGCTTTTAAAGATAAGGCAAACTGCTACTAGCACAGAGAATTCAATCTGTCATTAAAAATCATGAGATGATTGAAATTAAAACATTTCCCCCCCTTTCTTCTCTCCCCTCTCACCCCTTCTAATCCTCTCCCTCCCCTTCTCCTTCTCCCTCTCTCGATCTTCATGCTAAAGTTAGTTCAGGTACCAGATGAGTAGATGCATCTCCTTCTGGTATCTTATTTGGGCAGTCTGGGTGGGAATTTGTCCCAAACAAAACTGGACTGAGTAATCCTCATTATCTATGAGGTGCCTGTTGGAACCCTGTGTAAAATCTAGAAGTTGTTTTTAATGTACGTGTTCAGTGTTTTCTTTCATGGCACATAAATCCCGACATCCCTGCAAATGCTTCTGCTATTGTCAGAATTTCATAGACCACAAGGTGGGTTTAATTTAGTTCCCTTCAAGAGACTTCTCTAAACAATGGATGGCATCAAGAGAGTTCACCACTTTGCCATTTCTCTGAATGACTTTAAGCTAAATCAGGGACTAAAGCTTTTTTCTCATTTTCCCCTCTATAATCTTGTCATTGGAGTCCCAGTGCTGGCTGGAGCATCCTAACAGGAATGGCTGTCATGACATTATTATACACATGTTTGAATCTATCTAGATGGTGAATAAGCCTCTTCCAGGAAGCAAGATTCAGCAATGAGCAGGTGTTTATAGAGCTTACACCAAAGAGGTGTTTTCTGCACTCCTGTAACACAAAGCTTGAGAGAGAGAGCTTAGATGACCATCCAGTAGCTACTGGAGATCTCCTCTGAGTGAAAATAAGTCCAGAGGATGGGCTTTATTCCGATGCATTTTTGTAAAGGGCATTCACTATGTAATGATTTGAAGCAGCCTGGCTCTGTCTTGTTTCTGCATTGTCTACATAAATGTATACCCTCTGTAAGCAGGTGTCTGGAGGGTATGATAGATCCTCTTAGCAAACGTTATTTGGAAATTAGCAGGGGATGGTGTAGAACAATATGGCACCTTGGCTCTCCATGAATCTTCATCCCATGCTTCCTCACTGTATCCCCTCCCTCTACCTGGCTATTATGCTCTTACCTTTAGGGTTTTGTGCTCCTGAATGGTAAGAGCTGTCCATTTCTAACATAACTGAGAAGCATCACATGGCTATCCAGTCATCTCCATCTTATGTCCTCACATGCCCTATAAGCATCCCTCCATCCTTTGCCCATAATCTTTCTACCACTAACTTTTCAAATATCAATTGAACCAAACTACTATTTGTAAAAGGACCTGACAACCAATGGAATGCAAACCAATCTGTTCATCCCTAGCAGCCAGCCTGTCTCAGTCTGAGGGCCACCCTCATTTGTCACCTCTCTCAGTTGCTTGAGATCTTCTCCCACTTAGCCGTTTGCATGGGCCAGGCTTTGGGCACTTTTCTAGAAATACAAAGAGAGGCAAATATAGGGTTGCTGCCTTCAAGGGATTCCCATTCTAATGGCAGAAACAGTCTCCCAATAACAGTGTATATACAAGATATAAACTGTATAAATGAGAGGTAATCCAAGAGGGAATTTATTGGATGAGTCAAGGCACCCAAAAAGAACTCCTGCAGAAGATAAGATTTGAGCAGAATGTTGACAGCAACAAAGGAAGCTGTGAGGTAGAAGTAAGGGGAAAGGGAGTGTATTCTAGACATGGGGCCAGTCAATGAAGAGGCATGGAGTTAGGAGACTGAATATAATCCTTCAGCCAATATCACAGGCTTTGGGTTCTCTCTTTATTTCTTATGTCTCTCCCCTCCCTGACACACCTTTCTTTTTTCTGGCTCAAAATTCTCACCTCATACAAAGAACACAGATCTTATGTCAAGAAAATGGAGAATATACAATTGCTGGTCAAGAATAATGAAGCTCTTCTCAGACTGGGACCTTTAGATACAGAAAAGTATATTCTAGGACTCAGGAAAGTCAAAGATGAGTGTGGGGCATGGAGAGGTCCGAGTAGGCAGTGGTTCAAGTATCCACAGGGACAAGAAAAGGGTTAAGGGGTATGTAGAAGGCAGGAGTCCAGAAAGGTAAAAGTATAGCTATTACTAGTAAAGCCATAGAGGTTAGAGTTCGAAGAGTCTCAGAAAGCAGGCAGTTCAACCCCTTTTTCCCCATTTAACCAATGAGGAACTAAGACACTGACCATTAGAGTATGCTTAGGGAATCTGATACAAGGAAGGTACTGGCTCAGGCAGCAGCTTTGCAGAACAGGACATAAAAGTAAAGTCTGGGTAACCCAGCACTTGGCAGCTGTGATCAATTTCACAAAACCAGGCTGAGGAGGGACTATTCTACCGCACATGATAGAACCCTGTACTTGCTTCTGTCTAAGAGATCTAGGATGAGCAATTAGTGTTCTCTGTGGTGTTTTACTGTAAAGGAGAGTGAGAGGGGGACAGATAGCAACAGATGTCCACAAACACTATATTCATTGAGCAAACCTCCTTTGATGTACCTTACATGAGCCAGTAAGGCAATGCCCTTATAAAGCAGAAGAGTTTATTCATCCATTATTCGATCTGGTAAACAATTATTAAGCACCTACTGTATTCATGGCACTCTAGAGGGAGAGGGGTTTTCTTACTGCCTCTGTAGTTTGCTAACCTCGAACAAGTCCTATGATCATAATGATAAGAAGGAAATTCATCTTTTCCTCAAGGGACAAAGGGAAAATAAATGAAAAATGAAAAAAAAAGTTTTAGTTACTGAACTCCCAGGGAGATGAAGCATCATGTAAATATGGAGAACTCATAGATGATAAGATTTAGAGTATAAAGACACCTAAGAGAGCATCTGGCTAACTTCTTCCTTAGGCAACTGAGGCCTGGAAATGGGAAATGACTCTCCCAATCAAAACTGATATATTCATCTCTTTGTTTACTGTCTCAGAAGGGGGAGGGGTGTGCCTCCCAAAGGATACTGAAAAGAAATGATTTTATTGTGTTTGCTACACAGTGAGCCCGCCTATGGCATTTCCATAGTTATGCCATACATTATTAACAATTATAAACCATTACTCTGAATTGTACCCAAGTGACCTGAAAGTTAATGTGTCTTCTTAAATGCTTAGCTTACTATTTGAGAGTAACTTGGGAGTGAAGGAGAAAAAGAGGACAATTATTCATCTCAGCTCTCCCCTGAACCAATGAAAGATTGGGGCATTGTGAAACTCATTAGACAAGTAATTCCCAGACCCGTTGTGAGATGCCTCATCTCCAGGGAGTATTACAATTCTTAAAACAAAATTGATTTTTGAAAGTTTTTCTTTTTATTTTTTTTCATATAAGTTGCATGGATGCTGTTAAAAAATCACATTCGTTTCTGGATATATTCACCCCAACACACCCCAAAATATACCTGCCTTATATTAGAGAAAAATAAATAAATAAAACTCCTCAATTTAGTGAACATATATGCAAAATTCTGCCCCAGTAGTCTACCATGACTTTCATGAGAGGAGGGTGGTAACTTTGTGATTCCATTGTTTGGTTTTTCACTGTCTTCATTTTAGGAATCTTTTCATTTAGAGAGGTGCATTCACTGTGTATACAATTATATGGCTTTGCTTTTTTACCCTCAGTCAGCTCAGGAGAGGCAACATGGGTTAGCAGTAAGGGAGCTGGCCCCCATAATTAATGATGATGATGATGATGATGATGGTGATGATGGTGATAACATTTATATAACATTTAGGATGTGCCAGGCATTGTGCTAAATATGTTAGAATTATTATCTTATTTGATCCTCACAACAATCCTGGGAGGTAGGTGATATTATTATTCACATTTTATAGATGGGGAAACTGAGGCAAACAGTGGTTAATTTATTTGCCATGGGTAACACAGGTTTTAAGAATCTATGTTCAGATTTGAACTCAGATCTTCCTGACTCCAGGCCCGGCACTCTCTCTACTGTGACATCTTGCTGTCTTTGAACTAAGAAGGCCTGGATTCAAGTCCCACCCTTGACATATATTGGCTCTGTGTCCCCCTTTCAATCTCTTTTTTTTGTTTGTTTTTTTGGTTGCTTTTTGGAGGGCAATTGGGGTTAAGTAACTTGCCCAAGGTCACACAGCTAGGTTTTTGTTTGTGTGTGCATTAAGTGTCTGAGGCCGGATCTGAACTCAGGTCCTTTTGACTCCAGGGCCAACGCTCTACTCACTGCGCCACCTAGCCGCCCCTCGCCCCCCTTTCAGTCTCTTAAGCTTTCATTGCTCTAGGCCAGTTGTGACAACCTTACAAAGACATAAGGGCCTGCTGAGCCATAATATAAAGATCCCTGCAGCTTGTATATGACTTAGAAAACCACAAATTTATATCTTCTATGTTTAGGGACTCTATTTAAATAGGAGCCTAAGGCTTGGGTTAAACAGGACCACAGTTTCTTTGGTTCAGATTTAGTTGTTGACAAACAGAGATGTAATCAATTTTCATATTGATTTAGGCTGTTAAATATTTCCCAAATGCATTTGAATCTGGTTCCAAATACACTCTAGAATGTTGTGGGCTACATATGGCCATTGGTGATACCACAGTGAAGCTTCTGAGAACGTACACTCTTTCCTCCACTGGGAGAGTTTAGGGATACTAATGAAATCACGGGTCTGTCCTTATAGCTCACAGTATATATATACATCTTCCTATATTTCAAAATCGATTTTCTAAATACACACCACCCCTATTAAGATCAGTAAATGCTTGTTGATTGAGTGAGTGAACACATGAATCTATCACTTTTAAGGAGGGACAAAGAAGCCATAGATGCCAATAGTCCAGTGTGGGAAACCATCTGGGTCCAGTTGTCAAGTCATCGAAGCTTGTCTATCTCCCCCCAAACTTCCCTGGTCTTATCCCCTTTCTGCTCTAGTGACACCCCCTTTCTCTCACACTTGTTTCATTCTTTCTCCCTAATGAAATCTGCTCTAAGAATGAATCACAATCTATTGCAAACTAAAGTAGAAATGAAGAATTAAATTATGTAGACTTCTCTTTTTTGTGTGTGAAATATGGGGAGTTAGAGCAAATCTTAGAGCTGGAATGGGGTGCTGGCAGCTCATGAATAGATTTTAGAGGATCCATAAACTTGGATGGGGGGTTATATTTTATTTTCACTAACTAAAATTTGAATTTCTTTTAAGACATTTTTATGAGTAATTTATAGGTTTCACCAGACTACCAAAGGGGCCTAAGATACACAAAGAAGTTAAGGACCCCTAGGTTAGTAATAGGCTGTCCCATGACTTAGAACTGCCATAAGACTGTTGGGACATTTCATTTTAATAGAAATCTAAGCCTTGGGCTGAATAGTAAAAAAATATTCAGTCCAGTCTTAGATTGGATATTGGGGGATATTGGGGTAGGGGTGGAGATGCAAAGAAGTTGTGCCTCTGAAACCACATAGGTAGCCAACTATATCTATACATAAGAACTTGCCTGGTAGGTGATCTCAGCTCTGTAGGGGAGAGGCTTTACCTTTGGGGGACCTTGCTGCCATTACATATATTTATTAAGGAATGAGTATGGAGAGGAGCCCCTTTAATTATGATTATTAGAAGCTAGAGTATTGGGTAGCTAAGTGGCACAGTGGATAGGGCACTGGGACTGAAATCAGGAAGATTCATCTTCATGAGCTCAATTCTGGCTTCAGACATTTCCTAGCTGTGAGCTGTGTGACCCTGGGCAAGACTGGGAACAAGGGCCTATCTGTCCTATGCTATAGATCACAGTTTGAATTAGGCAGAGAGAAAGAGAGAGAGAGAGAGAGAGAGAGAGAGAGAGAGAGAGAGAGAGAGAGAGAATGTGTATATGTATATGTACATACACATGGAATTGGCACACTAGATGTTAATGTGTGTCAAATGCTAGCATGGTCAGGAGTGACTTCTTTTTGGCTAGTATCTACTGTAGCTGAGATCATAGGGTTAAGGATCTAGGCCTTAAAGGGATCAACAAGTTGAACCACTTCCTTTTACAGATGAGAAAATTGACTCCTAGGCATATTAAGTGACTTGTCCAAGGTCCCACAGGTAGGGTGGTAAATCTAGAGCTGGAAGGAAGCTCCAAAGTTATTGGAGACTACAGAAAAGAAATACAGATGACATTCCTTTTTCTTCTGAATCTAGATGTCTGCCCTAGAGGTGATATCATTTTTCCTTTTTGTTCTTTGTTTTTTATTTCCTATTCTTTTATGTTTTCCCCCAACTCTTCCAAAGGATCTGAGACACAGAAAACAGCTCAGAACCCCTGAGTTAGAGGGTATTATACAGTGTCCCAAAAGTGTTAGTATAGTTTTAAACTTGAATAGCTCTAATCACTTAAAACTGCACTAAGTCTTTTGGGACACTGTAATTAAATCAGGACCCAAGCATTAGGTTAAATAGGAGCAGTGCTTCCTTGATCCCAGTTTAGTCATTAGCAAGTAGGCAAAAATACTTGGGCAATGGAAGCCTACTGAGGCTATCCTGCCTACAGTGATGGTAGTGTTAAATCCACTAATAAGTGAAAGAGGAGTTAATTAGCTGCTCATGTTTCTATAGAGCTGTCCTCAGGAAGCACTGTGGGGGAGGTGATATGAAAATTATCTTCCCATCTCCCAGATTTAAAAAAGAAGTTGAAGTTATGTGATTTGCCCAAGATTAACCATTATAAGTATTACAGCTAGTAATAAAACTCAATATTTTCCCCCCGGATACTATGTTCAGTGCTCTTTGGAGCATAACATGTTGCTAAGTGACAGATGCCTGGGGTTGGGGACTGGGTAGGAGAGGGGATTGGGAGATTACACTGTGGGCACCCTCTTTTTTTTTTTTAACCAGGTTTTTTTAAATTAGCATTCCTTCCTCTCCATGAATATCTCATTAGTAAATTGCCCTGAGTAGGCTCTTCTGTGTTGTGTCATATAACTTTGGCTTTGACACAGTTGCTGATATTTTTGAGAATATTTGTAGAGCTTTTTTGCATATCATTAGTCTTCTTCCTATATTGGTAAAAGATCTTGAACTCCAGTGGCAGTCATCTGATTTTTAGGCAGGAGGCATCTAATCAGGTCTTGAGTTTTGGACTAAAATAAAAGGAAATGGAATTGTCTTGTGCCTCCAGACACAACCTCAAATTTTCTTACTCTGATCACCTCCCATTCACCTAAGCATCATCATCACCATCATCAAACAGTAACAACAAAAATATCGGGCATTTATATTGTGTTTTAAGGTTATGATCCTCATAACCACCCTGGAGTATAGGTGCTACCATTATTATTATTATTATTATTATTGTAGAGATGAGGAAACTGAGGCAGAGGCTAATTACACAACTGATCAGTATCTGAGGAAGAACTTTAACTCAGGGCTTCCTCATTCTAGGCCCTGAACTCCACCTGTGACCTGTTTGGGGCTTGACTACTTTATAGAAAACAGCAGGTTGTGAATTTACAGGGCGTCCCCAAAGTCTTAGTGCTTTAACCATAAACCATGGTTATCTAAGCTGTAAGGTTTAATAGGTTAAAATGGCACTAAAATTTGGGGCAGGGATGCCTTGTACGACAAAAGAGTATAATAGAGTGTAAAAGAAGGAAGCAATGGGTCTGCATCCTTCGAGAATTTGAGGGATAGAATAAAATGGTTGAACTCCATTGCCTCTGATTATTCCTAAGTCACACTTCCCCTAATCCATCCTGGGAATTATATAAAAACTTCTTGAAAGCAACTCTCAACTTTTATGATAACATAGGATGGGAGGATGAGGCATTCTGGGGGCAAAATTTTAGGAAGTGCATTGATAATGTGCAGATTAATCAGAGGTATGTGATAGTGATAGGAAAAGGTCTTGAGTTCAAACCATATGAAGATCAGAAGAAGGAACCATGGGTCACAGGAAACTTCAGAAAACCATGATTGCTGTCTTCAGGTAGGTGAAGCGATCATCACATGGGACTGAGAAATATTTTTTCTTCTTAACTTTAGTGGAAAGAAGCTAGTTCAATGGATGACCATTGCTGAGAGGCAGATGTAGGCGGTATGCAAGTAAACATTTCCTAATAATCAGAGCTATCCAAATGTGGAAGAGGTGGCCTCTGCCAGAGTGCCATCTTTAACACAAGGCTAGATGATTACTGATTGGGTGGGTATGGAAGTGATTCTTGGTCAGGTATAGGTTGGACTGAGTTTTTTCCCCCAGTCCTTACAGGATATCACTTGACATTGCTTTATTAAGGGGTCTTAAGAATTCTCTACTCCATCTCCCTTAGTTTATGGATGAGGAATCTGAGCCCTCTAGAAATTTAATGCTTTGCCTGATAACTTCAAGTGAGTACTTAATAGCAGAGTTGAGATTTGACTTAACAGTTGCTTTCTTTTGCCACTAAACCCTTTGAACCCTACTTTATTCATGTATAAAATGGGGATGATCCAACTTGCATTGATATAGTACAGGATGATTGGAAAGGAAATCTTTTAATAAAACACCATGAAAAGGGAAAATATTCTATTTTTTATTTGAAAGAGATAAATTTCATTAATAACAGTATCTCCCCTTTTTATTTTGGATTTTCATGTAGTACTCTCTATCATTTTTCTCCCTTCTCTGATTGCCTTAGAGAATTTTTTAATTCTATTTAGAAGGATGGGATAAAGAGAGCACACACATTAGTGATATACTTTGGTTCACTATCATCAGATAGAAAGTACATTGATATGGTATTCCTATGTTAAAAGTAAATTTCTACTTTGCTATCAGACTTTTTTTAGCTAAAAGAGACACTCACAATCAACTGCTTTGAGGCCAAAACACAAGACTCTCGGAGTTGGCCAGGACCTCAAAGGTTCTCAAGAAAAGTACTGAGGCTCCCTTTGCAAAATCTCCAAAAAGCATTCACATGATGGTCTCTTCATAGTCTCCATTTTACTTTTGAGTTCAATGGATATTTATTAGGACATCACTCTCTCCGGAACCCCCGCACATATCGACTGTGTGACCATGACAAGTCCCTTAGATTCTCAGAGCTCTAGTCAATGAGCCAAGGCTATAAATTGAAGAGAAGTTACCATATGTGTTAAGTGTCAAGGAGATGATTCAAAAAAGCAAGTCTATGACTTTAAGAACCTTATATTTAAGTACATGAACACAACACATAAAGGAGTGTGGTGTTTTGGTCAGGGAAGTCCTGGGGATGGGGACTGTATCTATCAGCATTTTGTTTTAAGTTATATTGCTATTAATTTTATTTTTTGCACTAGACATATACCCTGACTTAATGAGAGAACTTTTCTGACAAAAATAAAAGTTAAGTAAAACTTCCATAGGAGTGATGTTATCTGAGACTGCTTGCAAAATTCCACATCTGTAGGATCTCCCTTTCTACCTCCCTCATTTTTTTAATGAATGGAAATCTTTCTCTATCCTTCTTATTACCCCTCATTCCATTGAAAACACAAAACAGAAACAAAATCCTTGTAACAAAAATGCATAGTCAAGCAAAGGAAACTCACCCATTGTCCCTATCCAAATGTATCTATGTCCCAGTCTGCATCCTAAATCTACTTTTCAGAAGTAGATAGTGTATTATCATGATAGGTCCCCTGAATTACAGATGGTCTTTACAATGACCATATTTCTTATAGATTTCAGTTTTCTAGCTTTAAACTGTTATTGTATATTTTCTCCTTGTTCTAATAATTTCTTTTTTTTTTATCTGCTCATTAAAATCTTTAAAATTGTTTTTTTTTTTCTTCTAACATTGATGTTATAGTATAAATTTTACTAGTTGTATTCAGGAAATTCTTTATTAATTCATATGGAACATTGCATATCTTTTTCAAATCATGTGTCTCCATTTCTTATAGCACAATAGTACTTTTTCAAATTCATCCACTTCAGCTTACTCAGCTTTTCCTCATTTGATTGGTACCCTTTTAAGTTTCCCGATTTTTGTCACCACTAAATAAGCTGTTACATTTTTATTAACATATAGGATCTTTTTGCTATTTCTTTGATATTTTTCACCTGCCTATACTTCCACTACCACTCCATTTTGCCAATAATCTGGTGCATGTGAGCTGGAATATCAGAACTGCCTTAATTTGCATTTCTCTAATTAGTAGTAATTTTGAGCATATTTTGATATAGTTATTGAGAGCCTGTTTGTACCCTTAGCATGTTTATCAATTGGAGATGTCTATTATTCTCTTTGTTAATTCCTTTTATATACAGGAAATCAGAGAAACCTGTTGAAAAAATGAAAAAAATATGAGTTCATTGTTTTCCTTTGGGTCTTAGCTTGATTCTTAGTTTAGGATTTGTTTGTACCCAAACTTTTAAGATTTTTAGGTAATGAATTATAGATAATTAAATCTTCTGTTACCCTCTCTATTATTAAGTGATATACTTTTCTTCCATCCATATATCTAATAGGCAATCTTTTTTTCCTACATATTTCTTCTCTTTTTTATGATGTAACTTTTTATATTTAGATTATGTACCAATTTGGACAGTTTCTTTGTATGAGGTGTAAGATATTGGTCTAAATCTAATTTCTTCCATGCTGTTGCCCAAATTTCCTGGAAAGTTTGTCAAATAGTAAATCCTCATCCAAGTAGCAATGATCTTTTTGTCTAGTACTAGGGTGTCAGATACATCTTCTTCCCTGTGTTGTGTATAGTTAATTTGATCTACTGATTGATATCTCTATTCTTAAACCAGTGCTGAAAAGTTTGAAACATTATTACTTTGTTGTATAATTTGAGATCTGGTGCTGCTAGACCCACTTTGTTCATGCTTTTCATTATTTTCTTCGCAATTATTGATATTTTTGTCTTCGTATGAATTTTGTTACCATTTTTTTCTATTTCTATGAAGTAATCATTTCATTTGCATATAATATGTAAATTAATTAAATAGCATCATCCTCTTTTGTCTTGTTGACTTATTCTACCCAGTAGCATTTAATATTCTTTTCTATTAATTTAGGTCCCTATTTCTGTAAAATAGTGGTTTGTAGTTTTATTTATATAATTCGTCTGTGAATCTTTGAAGGTAGAGTTCCAAGTATTTTTATATAGTTCATAGTAATTTAAAGTGGAATTTATCTTTCTATACTTTCCTGTTTAGTTTTAATGGTTTCCTAAAGAAGTACAGATGGTTTAAGTTTACTGAAGTTATTAATTGCTTCAATTAAATTTTAGTTTACTTTAGTGCTCTTTAGGTATACTGACATATCATCTGCAAAAACATTATCCTTTAGTTTCTTCTTTATTTATAGTTCTTCCTTCAATGTCTTTCTCTTAACTTATTAACTGGCATTTCTATTACTATGTTGAATGAAAGTGGTAACAATGGATATACTAGTTTTATGCTTGATTTTATTGCAAAGGATTCTAGTTTAAAGCCATTACATATAATGATATTTCTTGGCTTTCAATACTTACAATTTCTCATTATAAGGAAAGCCCTATTTATTCCTATGTTTTTGGCTTTTTCTTAACATAAATATATATTATAGTTTTTCAAAGTTTTGTTTTGTATTTATTGATAAAAATCATGATATGCATTATTTTTGTTGTTACTACAGTAAAGTGTTTATTGTTTTCCTAATAGTAAACTAACTCTATCTTCCATGTATAAATCTAATCTAATCATAGTATAAGATGCTGTGATATATTGTTTTCGCCTCTTTGCTAATAATATATTTTAAATGTTTGCTTCAATATTCATTAGTGATATTGATCTATAGTTTTCCTTTTCTCTTTATCATTTCCTGGTTTACATATCAAGATCATATCTATGTCTTAAAGAAACTTGGTAGTATCTCTTCTTTTGTTATTTGTTCCAATAGTCTATGCAAAAGTGGAATTAATTGTTCTTTGAATGTCTGATAGAATTTACTTGTGAGTCCTTCTGATCCTGGAGTTGTTTTGTTTATAAGTTCATTTGTGGATAGTTCAATTTCTTCCTTTGAAATTGGGTTGTTAACATTCTCTATTTCTTATTCTCTTAATTTTGACCTTTTATATTTTCATAAATATTCATACTTTTTATTTAAGTTGTTGGTGTTGTGATAATAAAGTTGAGAAAATAGTTTTTAATAGCCTTTAAATTTCTTATTCATTTGTTTTGAATTCTCTTTTTTTTCAATTTTATACTTTTTCATTTTACACATTTCCTCTCTCTTTTTTTTATCAAATTATCTAATGATTTATGTATTTTTATTTAAAAATCATGTCCTAGTTTGACATATTAATACAATGTTTATTATTTTTAATTTTATTAATATCTTCTTTGATTTTCAGAATATCTATTTTCATATTTTTAAAATGTTGATTTTTCTATATTTTAGTTGCATTCCAAATTTACTAATATTTTATTTCTGTTTTTTTTTGTCAATAAAGTGTTTATAGATAAAATTTCCCCTCAAACAATTGAATGATAATATATTTTTCAGGAATGTCAATGGAATGGGACAACAACAATTTTTTTTAAATTAAAATGTAAAGTAGGGTACAGAGTTGAAACACTAGTTCAAACAAAAGAATTACCATAACTGGAGACACTACCCACATTAATAATACTTTGGTATATTTCAGTTATTAGTAAATAATATTATTGTAATTGCTAGCATTTGTATAGTACTTTACGGTTTGCAAAGTACATTAAATCTTTTATCTCACTTGATCCTCACGACAGCTCTTTGAGATAGATGTTATTATCATCCCCTTTTCCTAGAAAAGGAAACTGAGGCTGCAAGAGGTTAAATGGCTCACTATACTCACGCAATTAAGCTCATGAGGCAGGCAGGATTTGGATTCAGATGTTCCTAACTACAAAGCCCTCATTCTATCCATTATGGCATTCAATTGCCTGCCAATTCTGAGGAGATCCTAATTTACTGGGGCGGGGGGGGGGGAATGCTTTCTGAATTATCAGGCTATAATGATTTGAAGATGAAGCAGTATGCCTTCCTCCCCCCCAAAAAATCTATGTCTGTACATGGTGCCTGTACCTAGGGAGGAGATTGATCCTGGTGCCCATAGTCCACTAAAAATAAGAAAGAAACCACATGCATCAGGAAGTAGTTTAATTTAGTAAGGAAAAATATGCTGATCAACCTGCTCCCCAAATCTTAAATAATGGAGAGTAAAAGGTCCAATGACTTGATGATAAAAGTTAATTGACCACAGAGTCATAAGGCTCTTTTGCTCATGGACTGTTCAATTAAGAGGAAGTGATGAGGATGTCACTGAAAAGATGATTAAAAAATAAAAATTAATTAATTAATTAAAACAAGTTTGAAGTCAAAAGGGAGAAAATTTCTCTATGAATAGAGAAAGGGCAAGGAGAGCCTCTTTGTACCCTTTGATTAGTCTAGCTATGTAGATAGTCTCCTGCCATGCTTTTCTATCCTACCCTATTCCACTTCTTCCTCCTACCATGTGCCCACTGGAACCATATAGTACAACTTCCAGAACTGACTATAGGACTATAGTCCTTAATCCCACTCCTACCCCTCCCCAAGATTTCCCATGCATTTCTAACTGGTATGGATGCCATCTTGTTGAAACCTCTTATTTTACAGATCAAGAACCTAATATTTGGGGAGGTTGGTATTTGCTCAAAGTCACAAAGTTAGTTATCAGTCAATCATCCCATATTTATAAGGCATCTGTTGTGTCTCAGGCACTAGGGCATAAAAAGGAAATATGCAGGAGACCCTGCTTTCAAGATGCTTAAAGTATCAACCCCTGGGAATATAAAGAAATACAAAATATGTATAAGCACAATTTGGGGGGGGTTAGGGGTTGCCAGTAACTCGAGGGTTTTGAAAAGTCCTAGTGCCCTCAGAAGTGCTCCTACATGGGGGAGATTGAATGCCCAGCCTAGTCAACATTCCTGTGGGACTGTGGGATACAGAGCCAGTACTTATCATTGCACCAGCAATCCTGTGTTCTAAATACAAGGAACGTTTTTTGAGGTTTTGAGATTAAATTACAGATAATCTGTAAAAAGAGGACATCTTTTCTTGTTACAACTTCTTCCTTCTCCCCCTCCCAAGACCCTCCTTGACAACTTCAAGTAGAATGTTTCAATTTTTTTGTATATTTGTCTGCATTTCAGAGTAATACGTGCAGGGAATAAATAAAAATCACAAGGTCACAAAATCCTAATATTGTGACAAATATACTTGGAACTAGTACACCCCCTTCTTGTAATAAGAAACAGAAGCCCAGCCTCCTCTCCTTATTCTTCTCCTCTGCTTCAGGCTCACAATTATCATCCTAAATATAAGACTGGGACAGAGCACTACCTAGAAGGGTCTCTCAACTTGGCAGTCTCCAAATTAAGCACTCTACCTCCCTCTCTGCTAGCTAGCCTCAGGGGAAAAAACAGTTAATATCCCAGGTATTACCCTCTGCTCTGAATTGCAAGCAGCATCTTTTTTTTTTTCAGGTAATCAGGGAGTGGACTTATGCAAGGAGGCTAGCAAATATGAACACATGGATTATCAAAGGATAGGATGTTGTCCTTTAGAGGTTTATAAATCATGATTCCAATGGGGGAGAAAAGTTGAGTGCCCAAACAATATGCTTTTTACTTTTTATGTGTATAATTAAGTTCACCCATTTTTGTTTCTTAAAACTTCCTCTAAGTTACAGCTAGGTAAGACCCTTACTTCACTCAAACACACACACACACACACACACACACACACACACACACACACATGCCAATGAATAGGAGAAAGACAGCATTCTGTTCTCTACTACTTGTTTATAGCATGATTTAATAGAAATGTTAAATTGTTCCTCTATTTGGCATTTGCTTTGGTTCATGAGGAAGGACCCTGCTCAGTGTACACTTTCTAACCCAATGCTATCTAATTTACTTTTCAATTTGAACAAGACTTGAGTAGAGGAACAACAAATAATAATGATGAGAATGAGGCTGAAAATGGCACATGAACCTATTCAGTAGAATGCCAGCTCCCGAAGGACAAGGTCTTTTGTTTTGTCTGCAGATCTTCAGTATGTGGGCTTATGCCTTACATAGGATCTCATAAATATAATCTATTTCTGTTTAAGTAATATATAGCTTGAACTGTTATTGATCACCCAATCAATCAACATAGATAGAATCATATTAGTTCCTCCATTTTGTCCCCACATTACCAAGTACATACTGAACATTTCCAATTGAATGTGTTTTTTTTATTGTTAAGCTCTCTTCCTGTATTATGGCTTGTTTCTCCAACTGAATGAACTATGACCTCCTTAAGGGCAGAGACTATGTTTCCTACTTCTATGTATATCCTACAGTTCAGAATATAATGCAATGTCTATAGTAGGTATTTAATAAATATTCATTATATGAGTGGATGGACAAACATGAACTGCAATTTCAGAATTTTTTCCTAATTGGTGTTGAGATTACTGTGTTTATTCAACATTGACTGGCCTCAGTGATGTATTTTACAAACAGAAATGAAATTGTTATCTTGGGCTAACTGGATGTGTTGTATAGGCATCTCTAACTCAACAAATCCAAAATAGACCTCATTATCTCTCTCCTCCTCATCCCTCCCTGTAATGGCAAGCAAAGTAGTACTTTCCTGTTTGTTTCAGCTATTCAAGTGACTTTGATCCTTGCCTTTGATTGTGGCAAGTCTTTATTGCCGTTTGGAACTAAGGGAGTTTGGAGACATTCCCTACCCTCTATAGGCCTATGGTTATCACTTGGAGCCCACGTTGGGAGGACCCTGCCAAAAGAGTGGAACAGGAAGGGTGGAACAAGAAGGGTGGAATAGGCAGGAGCAGAGCAGATAGAAACTCAAGCTGGGGCTGGGACCTAGCATAGTTGAGCAAATATTTGTGATGTTGACACTCTCTCTGTTGTTCTGTCTAATTGTTCCTTGTTGATATTACTTTGTCAGAAAGAAGCACTCTGTTGATTTCTATACTTTGTCAGCACTCTGCCTGTTACTTTGTGTTGCTTTCTCAGACAGAAAGTGAATTGAGAGGATAGTACCGGCAATGTGTGTAAATATTGTTGTAGCTCTGTTAAGCTTTGTTTCCCTAGAAACAGAAATCATGAAGGGCTTGAAGGGGAATAGTCCCTGTGGACTGAGATATAGAACTAAAGCAGAGAGCTGCCTACCTGTAAATCTAGGCCAGGGCTGGGAGCTTGGAAGAGGAACCATGGGATTTGGAAGTCAGCCTTGAATTAAGATGAAAGAAGATACACAGTGGATACACAGTGTTGACTAGTGATATTTACATATATTGTGACCTAGGGGTGGATGGTGTTTGTACTTTCTGCTGCCCCTTAAGGATGATTGGATTAAGGATCATTGGAAACCAACCTGGAATAAAAATGAAAGAAGACTTGACTTGGGTACTTTATATTGATTGAGGAGATTATGACTTACTGAGTGATATGTTTTGTTGAAGATTATAGCACCATAGCAATAAGTTAAGTTATAGTGTTGTGAATGTTGTGCTTTATTTCTTGAATCTTTTGCTTTAGTTTATTGCTGAATAAAGAGCTTACCATATTATGAGATTAGATCCTTAAATTTGTTCACAGCAGCAGTCCTCAGGAGAGCTGCTCTTGACTGGCTTTACACTTCCTGAAACCCAACCAACTTATGAACTTCCCTATTCCAGCATCCTTCCAGGCCATTTTACTCTTCACTTTTGTTGCACTTAACACATCTAATAATTTGATAAATCTTATTGATTCTGCCTCCCTTCCGTACCTTGCATCCTTCTCCTTCTCTTCACAGAAGAGGCTCTCACTCTCCCAGGTGAAGAGCCAGTTCATGCTTTCATTATCTCTCACCTGGTCTATGCGGGGCTTCTTAAACTTTTTCCACTCATGATCCCTTTAGCACTTCTTAAATTGTAGGTGTCAACCCTATATGGAGTATAAGAATCATTGGATTCCAAGGGCCTCCTCCTTGATCTTCCTACCTCTAGTCTCCCCCTTGTCCAATCCATCTTCCACAGAGCCACCAAACTGATATTCTTAAAACACAGGTCTGACCAGGTCATTCCCCTGATCAGGAATCTTCTTCCTATAGCTCCTTCTTCTTACATCATACAATGAAAACCTCTCTTTTTGGTTATGAATACCCTTCATAATCTGACTCAAGCTTATCTTAACAAGCTTCTGAACATTATTCTCCTTTGCACACTCTTCAACCCAGAGGAACACACCTGTTTGCTATTCCTTCCATGAATATTTGACCCCCAACCTTCTGTCTTCTGTCTCTAGGACTTTGCATGGGAATGGTGTCTTGAAATACACTCCTGATCCCTCTTTATGAAATCCTTCAAGGTGTTAAATGTTTAAATCAAATACAAACTCTTTTATGATATGTATCCTGACAGCCCAAGTTGTTAGTTCCACTGCAAAATCATTTTGTACGTACTTCGAATATATTTTGCATTACTTCTTTGTGTTCCTATTGCCATCCCTAAGATAATGCAAATTCTTTGAAGACAGGAACTTTTTCATCACTATCTTTGCATCCCAGCATCTAGCATAGTACATGGCATGCAATAGGGGCTTAATAAATGCTTGTGGAATTGGGCTGTTGAATTAACGTAATACTCTGCTGTTGGGTGAATAATATGAATTCATGCAAGGATTGCTTCTTGGCCCTGTATTTTTCTACACTCTTTTCAAAGGCTTTAGATGGCACACTTGTCCAATTTGCAGATGGCATGAAGCTAGAAGGGTGAGCTAACATGTTGGATGACAGAGCTTGGATCCAAAAAGATCTTGACAAGATAGAAAGATGGGCCAGATCTTAGAGGCTGAATTTTAATTGGAATTAAATGTAAAGTTCTATTCTTGGGTGAAAAGAAAAAAAAAACTTCACATGGAAAAGATGGGAGACGCATGTCTAAGGCAGTGCATGTGGAAAAGATTTGTGAGTTTTAGTGAACTTCTAGTCTAAAATGGATCAGCAAACAATAAGATGTGTCAACCAAAAGAAAAGATTTAGCCATCATAGGGTGTGTGAAGAGAGACAATGTGCCCAGACTGAGAGGGAGGGAAGATAAACATCTTCTACTCTGCCCTTGTCACACCATGTCTGAGTACTCTCTTGATTTCTAGGTGTCACATTTGAGAAGGTAGATTGATGCACTGGAGAATGTCTGAAGGATGAGAGAACAACGTGCCATTTACAGATAGGCTGAGGAACTGGGCATGTGTGTCCTCTGCCTTTGGGTATTTTGAAGATCTGTCACAAAGGACAAGTTCTAGACTTGTGTTCTGCCTAGCCTAAGAGGGTAGAACCATAATCAGTGGGTGGTTGAATATTGTGGTGTCTAAAAATAATGGTGATGGTAATAGTGATAACAAACATTCATGTTGTGTTTTAAGGTTTGCAAAGGCATTTTATATGTAAAACCAAATCCTTAGTAAGAAAAACAAAGTAGAAAGGACTTCCTTAAAATATAGTGGGTTCTTTGCATGTTTTACATAATTTTATTTTTTGGCTGGACACTTTCACCAATATAGGAAGCTCTTGATAGGAAACTTCCTAAACCCATGGAAATGGAGGCCTTCTCTTTCAGTGTTGCATGGACCTTGAGAGGTTAACAGCCTTGCCTAGAAGAAAAGAGCCAATGCAAGTCAAAGTGGGGACTTGAACCCATAGTGCCTTGGTTCTAAGCCAACCTTTCCATCTATACTGCAAATATTTTTTTCTATTAATAAAATGGTAGCTTTGTGAATCTTAGGCTAATCATGATCGCATCGTTGAGAAAAGTAAATGGACATATTTCTAGAAATGTATCTTAAGTAGTTCCAGTATTACCATGTGGAAATCAAAGACTATTCTACACAATACCTATACTGGCTTTTTAATCATAATAAACATGCTGTTTATTTGACATTTTGGTCGCTATGATTCAAGGACAGCCTCTATGGCTGGCTAGGGACTTCTGTAAGCCCCTTAATTCTGCCTCCTTGCTGCTCATACAAAACATTAATACTCCAATAGAGAATAATTATAATAAATAGGAGGTAACTGTGAGGAAAAATTAGAGGATAAAAGCTTTGAATTTGGGAGGAGACTAATTTGAATTAGTGCTATGTGCCAGGCACTGTTCCAGGCACGCACCGGGGAAGCAAGAATAAAAAGAAATTGCCCTCAAAGAACTTACATTCTATTTCTGGAGTGCATCATGTTCACAATCAAGGAAAAGGAGGATAGATACAAAGAAAACATAGGCATCTGGATGAAACACAGATAACTGGGGAAATTAGGAATATGTCTCTTACAGTAAATGACTCTTGAGCTGAACACTGAATGTACCTAAGGGTTCCAGATGACATAGGTGAAGAGGGAGAGAGTATTTGAGGCTCAGAGAACTATTCAGTCAAGGCACATTTGTTTAGTGCCTACTATGTGCCAGACACTGTGCTTAGTGCTGAGGATACAAAAAAAGGCAAAATACAGTCCCTGCCCTCAAGGACTTCACAATCTAATTGGGATGACAAGCAAACAAAAGTGTACAAACCAGCCATACATAGGATAAATAGGAAATAATTAACAGAGGAAAGGCACTAGAGATAAGAAGGGTTGGAAAAGGTTTCCTATAGACTTTAGTTGGGACTAAAAGGAAGCTAGAGAAGGCAGTGGGCAGGGAAGAGGACAAAGGGCATTCCAGGCATGGAGAACAATCAGAGAAAATGCTCAGAGACAAGAGATGGAATGTCTTAGTCTTTCTGGAACTGAAAGGAGAGCACTGTCCCTGAATCAAAGAGTATATGGTGATGACTAAGGTATGGGAAGACTGAATAGGTAGAAGTGTACTAGGTTATCAAAGAATTTGAACTAGGCCAACCCTTTTGTCTTGAATATGAATCACCCGAGATCTCAATATTACAAAACTTGTCTTTCACCAAGGGCCCAGGTAGTGAGGGGGAAGATTTGGGGTTAGAACCAGGCCATCTGATTCCAAATCCATCATTACTGTCACCATACCAAGGCTGACCTAGGTGAGAGTTAGACACTTGATAAACAAATATTCCAAATATATTTTAACTTTATGGTCAAATCTGCTGAGTGAAAATAGAATTAATACTAAGGAAAAAATAACAAATAAGAGATTTTGATTTCCCTTCATTTTCAGCAGCATAAGGATTTAAGTGATTTTCTGTTAGCTTTGGGGGTCAACTAAGTAATACTAAAAAATGTACTCAAGTTAGAAAAACATCATCAATTTTGGAGATGATACAGACTAATATATTTTAAAATGTGAGCCTCCTTTTCTCCAAAGGTGACAAAAACACAAATACTTTTATTATCAGCTACCCAACAAGTATTTCTAAAGGCTGGCTATGTGCCGAGAGCTGCTGAATACATGGGGAAAAAACGAGTATCTATGTTCTTTGGAAACTTACATTTTAATTGCAGGTGGCATTGTATCAATAAGTAGATGCATTTAAGAAAGATAGAGACCTAGATGGAAGGCAGTTTGATAGGACATTGCAATCCCTGTCACCCAAGGAAGGTAGTGCAAATATTACACTACCTACTTTGTAGATAAGGAAACTGAGGCTCGGACAAGGTGGTAATTGTCCATTTTCAGAAAGCAAATAAATGGTAGACATGATCTTGTGACTTCAAATCCTAGCCCTTGCTTGGCCTTAGATGTAAGCAACATAGGGGGCTTGCCCTTTGGGGCTTCTTGTCTCAAAATTCTGCCTACCTAAGTAATTTCACCATCATGAAGCCATGCTTCTTGCTCCTGGAACACTTTCAGCTTCAAGAGGTTTTAAATGAAATACAACCCCTCCATGGGGGAAATTCAATCAAAAACCTAGTGACTTAATTTTTTTTTAACCTTTTTGTTTCAGGCATAGTGGAGTAGAGTGGGGAAAAAAAGCTGGCTATGGTGCCTTGGAGGCCTAGTTATTGGCTATGTGACCTTAGGGAACAAATCAATTGAATTATGAGTGACCCATGTTCTTTGTAAGGCTATAAATGAGAGAAGAACTGTCATTCTATATTGGTAGTAGAAATTTCTGCATTGGGAGTTTCCTACATAAATGAAATTACAGCTCTAGAGATCTCCTCTCCCAACCCCAAATCCCCAAACCTAAGTGGGATTAATAGCTTTGAGAACAAGATAGGACAGACCAGGAGTTCTTATCTTTTGTGTGTGTGTGTGTGTGTGTGTGTGTGTGTGTGTGTGTGATGGACCCTTTTGCAGTCTGGTGATGCCAATAGACCCTTTCTCAGAATAACATTTTTAAAGAAATGTTAAATTTCAGATAGAGATTAATAAAAATAAAGAAGCATTTCTCCCCTGTTAGGTTGCTCAGTAGATAGAATAATGAACCCAGAGTGAGGAGAATTTGAGTTCAAATCTGACATCAGACATTAGCTGTGTGCTGGGCAAGTCACTTAACCCTCTTTGCCTTGGTTCCCTAATCTATAAAATGGAGACATACCAGAGAAGGAAATGGCAGACCATTCCAGTATCTTTGCCAAGAAAACACGAGGTCACACAGAGTCAGAGAAGACTGAACAGCTACAATAATAACACTTCAGAACTATCCTGTGGCTTTTATACTTTTTATTTATAAATTTATATATTTGCAATACTATAGCATGGTGTCACTTAATATCAAAAAGCCTCAATTTCCTCATCTATAAAATAGGAATAATTGTATTTACCCCACCTAACTGCCAGTGTGGACATAAGACACTTTTAAAACTTTAAAGAACTACCCATGTGACATGTTTTTGTCACTTTTATTAATTCTTATTATATTTATTAACAATAAGTTCATATGCATTTCAAAAGCACCAAAGCCGGGGACCATAGCTGAAATCTGCCTTTACCTGATTATAAAGTATAAAATAATGCCCTTCATTTCCTTATTATGGTGACTCATCTGATTTTTGCAAACATGCCATCTTTGTGAAATCTATAAACAGAGATGCAGATGTGAAGATTAGGGTATGTGAGCATATTATGGGACATTATAATTCTAGAAAACTGCAGGGGAAGTGATTTACTTTACTAAATAAGAACTCAGAAGTTCACTTGGTCAATGGTAAACTACTGTTAAGTGTTACTCAAGAAATAGTTACTGGATGAATGGAAAGCTAAAGGAAGAAATGAATTAATGGATGAATGGAGTGAATGAATGGCTTAATGAATAGGATAAATGAATTAATAGAATAAACAAAGGGATAAATTGATAAGTGAAGAGGAGAGAGAGAGATAAGCACAGAGAGAAAGAGAGAGAGAGAGAGAGAGAGAGAGAGAGAGAGAGAGAGAATCACAAAATTATTGGCCTTGATTTTCACTAGTTCTTAAGTCTTAAAAACAATATATATTAAACATATAGCATACCTCCAAAGTCTTAGTTGAGCTTTTCTTTTTAATCTAATAAAACTGAAAATTGAAATGAGATTTTTGGGATTTCTCAAAATTATAATATAGGTAAAAGTTGGTTTTAAAAGTATCTTAATGTTTGTCTTTTTTGTTTGACCACAAAACAGACAAGTGTAACCTTACAAAAAATTCTATGCTTCTCTTTGGTGAATGTATCAATCATTATTATTGAGCAGCAAGAAAACAAAATCTATAGTACACTTTTACTAGGCCACTTGGTTTGTTTTTAGTCATTAAATGAAAAGAGAAGAGATTTCACAAGTTATTGACTTTGTTCTATTTTCCAGTCTATAGATGCTAAGAAAAGTATTGACAAATTTATTTTCTCCTTATTCACATCAAGGTGAAAATATGTTTATTAGTATTGGTGATTTTTCTGCAATATGTAGGGAATAAAGTAAAATTTATTTAGACCTTTTGTGTTTTTAAAGATGGAGGCCCTAAAATCTTTCCAATACTATTTAGTTCAGAGCAGAGATAGAAAATGCATGAAATGAAATTAGGATCCTCATTTTTATATTACTTTACCTAATGTTTAATATCTGATCTATTTGAGATTCTTTCCCCCCACAAAGATGTTAAAAATGATTTTTTAGATAAAGAAAAATTGTGGATTCTGTGGAATTTCCCCATCATCATCCAAAGGATGTTTCTAAAGTCAGTCAATCTGGTGGAAAGGCTTTTGTTCCTCTCCCTCCCACACTTTGATCATTAACCACATGGTTTCATAGACTCAAATCTGCTCCCTCTCTATTTTGATAATGGACATTTAAATTCCAGTTTTCTGTTCAAGATCAAAAACTGTACACAGGAACCGAGAAAATGGCATCAAAATAACATGGGAGGATTGATAATCTTGCATAGGAACCACAGCTATAGTTCAGTGTGTATAGATGATGTTTGTGATGCATTGTGGATGGGAAAAAAAAGAAGGAAAGTAGGAAGGAAGGAAGGAAAAAAGGAAGGAAAGAAGGAAGGAAGGAGGGAAAGAGGGAGGGAGAGAGGGAAGGAAGGAAGGAGGGAAGGAAATATTAATTAAACACTTACTATGTGCCAGACCTATACTAAGTACCTATAGAAGTATTATCTTATTTGATCCTCACAACAAACCCATAGAGGCAATCATTTGGTGGGGAGGAGAGAGTTCTCTCCTCCCCCATAGTCTTTTTTTTTTTTAAAGCAATTGGGGTTAAGTAACTTGCCTAAGGTTACAGGGCCAGTTTTTTGTTTTGTTTTGTTTTGTTTTTGTGGGTGTTAAGTATCTGAGGCCAGAATGATCCCAGGTCCTATGGACTACAGGGCCAGTGCTCTTACTCACTGGGCCACCTAGCCACCTCACCTTCCCCATAGTTTATTCCACTCTAAAGAAACATTTCAATTTGGGAGATCTCTCCACCCCATCAGAGATCCCACTAGTGATAGAAGGTCAGTAGTAATGTCCACCAGAACTAGTAGCAGTGTTCCCAGAGCAGCAGTAGCTGATGACAGCATTGGTATCAAAAACTAAAAGACATACAGAGGACAAACTAGACACCGAAGAAGAGATAGCATTAGCCCTCTCCAAAGGCACTGACTGCTGGAATTGAGATTATTAAAGGAACTTAGTGAGTACTCCACAAAAATAGAAAAGGATTTTCAGTATTGGGAGCCACGAATTTACCTTTTGGCTAAATTATGTTCTTTTATTTTGAGTACAATGCCAGTGGTGACCTTTTGTGTACAAGGAGAGCCTTTGGAGGGATGTTTCATTAACAATTCGCCTTGCTCTACCTACTTAGTAAAAACCCTTTCTAAATTCTTAAAAACTCTGATTGATAATCGATAGGGAGCACACTAGATGTGGGCTCATGAGTGGTAGCACAATGACCTCTTAGCCCTATTAGCCTCCTTTCAGGAAACTTTGTTAGCTGCCCTTTGACAATCTGGGACACCAATGAGTGGGAATTGGTGAAAACAGTATTTGAAGGCATGTGAAACTTCAAACCTTCAATAGATCTGTAATCTTAAAACATATCACATCTTCTCCCTTGACTCTTATAAATCCTCCACATGAGGCCCATCCAAATTACTTATACTTCTTAAGATCTCTGAAAACAGTATGAATTTCAATGGAAGATAAAGGCTCTTTGGTACTCCTAAGTGACCTCTTTCACATAGAGATGCATTTGGGTTGAGTGATAGCACATTGCAAATGTCTGAGTAGTAAGTGGGAAGCCAGGGAACAGTTCAATGAGTGTAGAAAATTTATTCAATATTTTTTTCAGAGAAAGGAAAAAGAGATGTAGTAAAGTAATTGGAGTCATGGTTGGTTCTAGTTAGTTAAGGTTTTTTGAAAATGAGGGAGATGGGCATGTTTGTATGCAGCAGAGAAGAACACAATAAATATATAGATTAGGGAGTCTGGGTATGTGGGATTGTGATGCCAACCTCTTAGAGAAGAGAAAGGAGATGTGAATATATGTCAATGTTTTGGGATTGACTTGACAAGGAGAAGTATCATATCATCCTTAATCACTGTAGTAAAGGAAAGGATGGGGATTGATACACAGAAGGAAAGCAGAAGGAATATATACATAATGTTTTCTTTTCTGAGGAAAGTATAAAATAGTCTTCAGTTGAGATTGTAGGGTAGAGGAAAAGATATCGTAGGAATGGCAGCATGTTTGAAATAGCAGTGGGAAATGGAATAAAGAATCTGGCATGGGTAGGAAACCTGAGACCTCAAGGCCACATGTGGACCTCTAGGTCCTCAAGTGTGGCCCTTTGAGATGAAGTTTGGATTCAATCAAAGGGCCATATTTGGGAACCTAGAGAGGAACATTTGGTCTCAAGACCACAGGTTCCTCAACCCTGATAGGGTAAAGTTTGAAGAATGGCTGCATTCAGGCCCAGTGGAGATTAGATAATATAATTTGGTGGAACGTCTGATTGATTCAGCTGCATGACTTTCCTAAGCTCAGTTCAAGGGTTTATAAGTAGGAATGGAGGAGGCACACAATGAATAATCTAGTTTTCAGATTCAGTAGATGAAAGTTGCAATTGGACAAGAGGGCAAGAGATTTTAGAGTAGAGGGCTGTATGTAGCTGAAATGGCTAACTATAGAATTGGGATTGGGAAGGAAGGAAAACGGAGACAGAGCAGGGGTGATGACCTGAATTGTTGAGGATGAAGAATAGGATTAATAAGAGTAAGATATGACAAATCATGGAATATTCAGAAGTTGTGCAATACTTTGGAATTTCTCTAATTTCACCATGGCCCTCAGGCTCATACCTCCTCTCCCTTTTCACCTTCTTTTTCTGTGTTGTCTTTCCCCATAATAATGTAAGATCCTCCAGGGTGATGATAGTCTTCCTTTTTTTTCCTATTCGCAACCATAGTGCTTAGCACAATGTCTTACACATAGAAATTTAATAAATATTTAATGACTAAATGTTATTGACTTTTGATAAACTAAAATAACTTTACTTCTGAATAAGGGATGAAATGCTGAGGTCATCTCTGTGGCAGAATAGAGGAAGACATCATGATTTCTTATCCCTTGTTCCTTCAGTTGAACCTTTAATAGACTTTAGACCCTTCATAATCTGGGCTACTATCCTCTGGACTGCCTTCAACTTAATTTCCTTCCTTAAAATAAAGAGGTCTTTTATTATGCTTGACCAACCCGTGATCTGACAATAGTAGATGTGAATGCGTATGACGAAAACCACAAAGGCATTATTACTTTCCATATTCAGTGAATGTGTTGAATAACAGAATTTGAAAGTTGGAAGGGATTTTGTTGGCTACCCAGCTCAAAGTACACATGAAAAAGAAACATCCTTTAACATTCCCACCAAATGGTCATCTAGATATCCAAAGAGGATGAGCTCAAGGGTTTCCAGGCAGCCCTTCTACTCTGAGACAACTTGAATTATTAGGAAGGTTTACTCCACATAAAAGTTAAAATGACTTCTTTATATCTTCTACGCATTGCTCCTGGTCCGGCTCATGAGGCCTAACTGAAGTCATGTAAAGCCTCTTCCCCATGAAAGTTCTTCAAATACTTGAGGAGAGCTGTTATTTCTATCCTCCCTGTATGCCTTTCCTCCTCCCCCTCACCCCTGTGTATTCTCTCTATAGGCCAAACTTGTCCAGTTCCTTCAACCAGAAGAGATTTGGGCAAGTTTGTAGGCAGCAAGGAAGGGGAAAGGGAAGGAGAAAAAACAAGCTTTTATTAGGTACTTATTATGTGCCAGGTACTGTATTAAGCATTTTATAAATATTATCTCAGGAAAGAAACAGGACAGTGAGATTAAAGAATAGAGAGAATACATATAAAAATACATAACTAATATGAAGTGAATAAATTCAAATATATACAGAGTAATGTTATTGTGGGTATAGTCTTGAGGGGCACTAATGTTTGGGGGGATCAACAAAGGTTTCATATAAAAGATGGTGCTTCAGCTGCATCTTCAGTGAAGATATCTAAATGACTATGTTGTAGGTATAGGGGACAGACAATACAAAGGCATGGAGAAAGAGGTGGAAATGGAAAATTAAGTGTCATGGTTTAGAAACAGAGAAAAAGCAAGTTTGTATGGATTACAAAATGCCAGAGAGGGAGTGATATCCAATGAAGCTGGAAGGATAAACTGGGCAGATTGTGTAGGACTTTCAAAGGTAAACAGAACTTTTATATTATGTATTTCTTAAAGCAATTGGGGTTAAGTAACTTGCCCAAGGTTACATGGCCAGTTATTTTTGTGTGGGTGTTAAGTATCTGAGGCGGAACTGATCCCGGGTCCTCCTGACCCCAGGGCTGGCTCTCTTACTCACTGTGCCACCTAGCCACCCCTATATTATATTTTTATATTTTCTCCCAGATGCAGTAGGAAGCCCTTGGAGCATATTGACTAGTGGAGGGACAAGGTTTTACCTGTGTCTAAGGCAAATCACTTTGGCAACTGTGTTTTGGATGGGCTGGCTTGGTGAGAGAATTGAGATGTGGAGACTAATTAGGCTTCTATGGCAATAATCCAGGAGAGAGCTGATGGAGGCTTTAACTAACATAGTAACTGTAGGAGGGTAGAAAAAAGGGTAGGATTTGGGAGATACAGTAGAGGGAGAAAAAGCAAAATTTGGCAACTGTTTGGATATGGGGGTGTGAGAAGGCAAGTGAAGAGTATAATTAGTATAATGCTGATGGTGGTGCTTTGGCAGAAATGGACAAGTTAGGAAGAGGGGAAGGTTTTCATTGTTGTTCAGTCATGTGCAACTCTTTGTGGATATGTGACCCCCTGGATGTTTAGGGGACAAGAAAACAAGGTAAGGCTGCCTAAGGCTCACCAGCATACTCTGTGTAAATTGGTTCCCATCAGCTCTCTCCCATGCCATAACTAGGAAATATAGGAATCTGTTTCTAAAGATCCTCTCTGACCCTCATCCTTCATAGGGGAGTGGACGCTCAAGGTAACACCCATTTGTCCAGAAACATCAGGGTTTACTTCCAACTATTAAACCCATTTGATCCAATCAATGCTGTTGTCTATCCAAAAATGTCCAAATATTTGCTCTTAAAGAAAATAGGGCCCATTTCTCTAATATTCTGGGATGGTACCAATCCTGTGAATATACTAGTGATGGGACAACATTTGCCTAAAGGATTACTACTGCTCTCTGTTTTTCTACCCTTTTAAATTTCTAAATTGTATCTGCTGGCTGTGGGAAGCCCTTCAGCTAGACATGCACGTTGAGGAGGAAAGCGTGATTTAATTATTCAGGCTTAGTATGAAGAGTTTCAAAATATATTGATAGCAAATAAGGCTGGTCTTTAATCATAACTGCAGTCTGTTTCTACTTTCATTAAAAAATAATATTACTTACCTGAAGAAAGTTAATTTGCTAACTGGGAATAATTATAGCCAGAAGACACTATTGTTAAGAGTCAGTCTTAACAAACTTAACTATTGTTAAGTTTCATTTTCTCTTTGTTGAATTCTGCAGTGATTGTTCTGAGACAGGTTATAGGGGAATCAATTTTGTTGAACTTAATGACATTCGTTCATTCACCCAACACACATTTTATTAAGGGTTCCTATTTACCAGGAACAGGGGATAAAAAGAGAGAAATGACAAAGCCACTATCCTGAAGGACATCATGTTTATTGGGACTGGAAATGACAAGATTGAGAAGAAAATAGAAAATACATACAAAGTATTTTTGGTTGGGGGATTCTTTGGAAACTTGGGGATCCTGTTGTCAGCTTTTCAACATCTAAAATATTATCTTATTAAAATAATTGAACCTTTAGACATACACCCCAGCACCCCAAGTTACCTCCTGTTTGTAATCAATCAATCCCTGGATCCTAGACCTACGGTTAGTTGAAAGAGACCCTGAGGAGTTATAGTCCAACCCCCACTTCCCCATTTTTAGATAAGGAAACTGAGGCCCAGGGAAAGTGAATTAAATAGGTTATACAGTAGCAATCATTAAGAGTTGACATTTGAACACTTCTGATTTTAGAGGATGTGCACTTTCCATTATAATGACATATAAAACGCCATATATGTGTATATGTGCATACACACACACATACATACATACATACATACATAATGACATAAACAAACGTCTATTTTCCAAAAATTATACTAGGCACCGGAGATACAAAGACAAACATGAAATAGTGTCTGAACTCAAGGATCTTACCTTCTATCAATACATATATACATGTAGTATATAGATACATATAAGTATATGCAAATATATACATGATAAATACAAGATAATTTCAGGGGACTAGCAGCTGGTAGCCATTAGATTTTGCAACTGAGAGATCAATGATAACTTTGGAGACAGTTTCAGCTGATTGATGAAATTGGCAATGGGATCAGAGGGAGGAGGGAGGAAAGAAGTTAATGAAAGGGGACAAAGTAGAATTCCTGAGTACTGACAACTTCGTCAAGGACTTTGAGAAAGGGATGCAAAGTATTACTGGGATAGAAAGTAGCAGGGATTGTGGCAATCTGCTGAGTGTTGTAGTTTTTCTTAAAGATGCAGAGTTTGTGTGCATGTATGGGTGTCGTGGGAGAAATCAGCAGATGGGGAAAGAGAAGATAATGTTGAGAATAGGGCAAATCAGCTTGAGAAGAAGGGAGAGTGCTGTATCAATTGTACATGCAGAAAGGTTCAGCTTGGTGAAAGGAGGGCTTCTTCTTCATTAGAAATAAGAGTCAGGTGGGACAGCCAGATGGTGGTTATATCATGAGCCTGTAGTTAAGAAGACCTGGGCTCAAATCTGCCCTCAGACAGTAACTGCCTGTGTTGGCCAAGTCGATTAACCCTGTTTGCCTCAGTTCCCTTATCTGTAAAAATGAGCAGGGAAGGATATGACAAACCACTCTAGTATCTTTGACAAGCAAACTCCATATAGGGTCACAAAGAGTCAGACACAACTGAAATGACTGGAAAACAATTACAATAACAGGTAATGAGTGGTGCTTCAACATCTTATCTGACCATTTAATAGTAGTCATTTAATATTTTCATGTTCAATGAATGATGAATATCCTTAAAGTCTTCTTGACTCTCTCTATCATGGCTATTAGAAGGAAAATCATCTTTTGAATTTTCTCCCCTCATCTCTCACCATTTCCCTTCAAATCCATGTTGCTTTGAACGCAGTTGCCATTGGCATCTAATTTATACTGGGAGATTCTGGCACATTGTGACTGTCAGAATAATCATGACAATAAACAGTCAGTGCTCAAATGTTTAAATGTAATCCCTGCTGCTACAGGATGGTTATTATTAAATGTAAATCTGTTGAAGTATTTGTGGGATTCACTTTTTCATTTAAAAAGTAAAGTGCACTGAAGAGCTGAGAAGGTAATTTCTGATGAAGAGGTCAGATTCGTCAAGTTTAAACTAAATACATTATAAGACCCATCCATTTGTTGTTATACTTGTGTTTCTGTATGTTATTTTTATATGTACATTGGTTTCTGACAGTGCATTAAAATGATATCCGTGTCTTGTTGCAGGGCCACCAGTTGCATTTTTCAGTTTAAAAAATCTATCTATAATATGGAATTATTAAATGAGATGTCAGTGGACATTTATTTAAACCCATTGATTATCTTCTATTGCTGCTGAGAAATGAGTTAGAATAAACCACTGAGAAAGGAAGTACTGAGATCGGTGCCTGACAAGCAGATGAGAAAAAAGGCTTTTTTCTGCCAATGTTTTCATTTTATTGTTACAAATGGTTTAGGCTGGCTATAGATAAAGGAGGGAGGGAATCAATGAGTGTGTCATATTTTCTCTAGGAATATGCAAGTGATAATGTACCTAGAAGGATGGTGATGAATCTTTCCCTTCCCATCACCCAAAAGTTTGCTACTTTAATTTACCTGCCCTTCCTTCAGAGACAAAGGAGACTAACCTGAGAATAATATTTCATTATAGAGAAGATGAACTATTGTCAGCTGATTGGTTTGGTCTATAACTGTTTTCTTTCCTTCTGATAAGATTAATATATTTTTTAAAGTATCAGTAATGTGTGGCTAAGGACTTTGAAAAATTGATGAAAATGGTGGCAATGTTTATCAGATAGCCTATATTTGAGGAATGCCATTGATAAGTTAGCTTGAGAGTCTAGAGGAGGGCAACTAGAATGAGATGAAGCTCAGGATATAACTCTATTGCCTATAAGATACTTTCTAAGGATAATTTGAATGAAATGGGGCTGTTTAGCTTAAAGGAGAGTATTATAGCTATCTTCAAGTATTTGAAGGATTGGCATATGGAAGAGGGACTAAGTTCTACTTGACTATATAGAATAGAAATGGGAACAATGAGTGGAAATTTGGGACAGATTTTATATTTGCTGTAAGTGAAATTTTCCTAATAGAAATATCTAAAACAGAAAGGATAGCCTCAGTTGGCAGGGTATTACACTTGAGTCCAATCAAAATTAGCATTTATTAAGTATCTACTATGGTCAAGGCACAGTTCTGGGGGTTAGAGATATAAAGACAGAACAGAAACACATTCCCTGCCCTTAGGTCTTCAGATAAAGTTTGGAAGACCTCTTGTTAGGTGTGTTAGAGAAGGGATTTTTATTCAAGAATGGGTTAAACCAGAAAGCCCATGAATTCCCATTGCATTCTGGAAGATTGTACTCTATTTTATTGGACTAAGAGGGGAGTTTAAATCACAGTCTCCTAATTCAACCCAGATGCTGGAGGACTGTGAACAGTCATTTCCACTTCTTCACCTATAGAATAGGGGTGATAATATCTTTACTTACTGGTGTACATAATTATTGTAAGGAAACCATCATAGAAATTCATGTTGTTTGGGTGACATGGGCAAATGCTCTTGAAGTGACTGCCTCCTTTTTCTGGCCCCAATGAGGCCCCTCAGTACTCCCACAATCACTGCAAAGAATGATGCAAGTTATCAAATGGTGTACAGGGATCTTGACACAAATTAGTTTGATAATGAGCCACAAGTTATCCTGACTCCTCCAATACATGTGAATTTATGGAGCTTAGATGAAGTCTAAAATCTTTCTGAGGATTAAGCTTCATTCTGGATACTAGAACTCACTTATGTTAAATAAATTAATTCAATAAACACATTTATCCAGTTTTCTTTGTAGCCTCTATTGATATTTTAGAGAGGAAAAGAACTATGGAAATAAGGATTTGCTATACTTAAACTGTATCTTTACTCTTTTAGAACAATAGGATATTTTAAAAATGTGTATGGACAATGAAATGTGGACCTTCCCCAAGATCTGGGCTTTGGTCCCTCTGTAAGGTTTCTCTTTTCCAGGCTAAACAATCCCAGTTTCTTTTCAAAGCATTGATCAAATGCCTTTAGCACGCTCAAAATAATTCTGCAGCTCGTTTACTATCACATACCATAGAAAGTCCATTTTCCTGGATCTGTCATTCAAAGCTCTGGTCACAATAAATTTCTTATCTTTGTTCTTTCCTATTTCCCTTTGTATATCATAAAATCACAGAAACATTGTTACATAGTCCCACTTATTCAGAAACTCTTTTTTGTTTTTCTGTAGCTGACAAAATATAATGTTAATATGTATTTTTCTATGTGTTTGATGTTCTCTCTTGTGTTTGCCCTTCATTCTCGAAGAGGACCATGACATCAGGGAAATGATGATATGACTTGGAGTTGACTTGGATTTGAGTGAGGGATGGCTGTGTAAGGTCACCAGCCTCACTTTCTCCTCCAGAGCCATCTAGGGTCTAGTGGTCAGATATTCATCAGGATGACTGGAGATGGCCCAGGATGCACTGGGAGACCCTGACCCTTGTAGTCTAAGGTCTTTTCAAATTCCACTTTAAATGATATAGCACCCATTCAGTGAAAAGGTCTCTTTAAGAAGTTAGGTGGCCCATTTAATCCAGAAAGAAAAAAAAATAAACTGGGAGAGGATGACCCTCAGGCTTCCTGGCCAAAAGAGAAACAGTTACTACTCTGTATTTACATTCATTGGGTGCTAGGAGGGCAGGGACCTATTGGACCATAGTTTAATCTATGAACTCTAGACTTAACTTGTTTTAAGACTTGGTCTTTCATCAAGAAATGTAGCAAGTCAACCCAAAGGAAAAAAGGCAACTTTTGACCATTTAAATGTAAGGTCCCAGGGCAGAGCACTCCCAGGTAAGGGCAGAGAGGAGGGAAGAGGAGAACAGAGGCTACTCACAGGTTGTGTTTGTCCTTCATTTTTGATGGAGACTATGACATCAGGCAAATTGGCTAGTGGCCTAGGATTTGAGTGAGGGAGGGCTGTGCAAGGTCACCAGCCTCACTTTCACCTCTTGTACATTTTCTCTACAAAGATAAGCAGGATTCTATTTCTTGCCTTCAAATAGCTAACATTCTACTGAGAGGAACAGCCTGTGTACAGATAATAACATATAACCTATATGTGCAGTAAAGGAAATGTTTGGGGCCGGAGACTTGTTTGAAGGAGGTGACATTTTATTCCCAGCTAGGGGTAATAGGTAAGGTGATGAAGGGATACATTCCATGAATGGGAAAACAGCCTGTACAAAGGCTCAGTGGTAGATGTAGTGCCATGTGTTGGGAGCAGTGAGAAATTCAGTTTGTTTGGAATCTAGAGGGATGAGGCAAAGTCTGGGAGGAGGGGTTAGCGCTACATTGGAAGCGTTTTAGGTCCCAAACAGAAGATCTCAAATTACCTCTGTGTCCTCATTACAGAGAAAAAAATCCCCATATTTAGAGCTTTAGCTGCCTTTCTCTCCAACTACTATTTTCTCCAAATTCTAACAAATGACCATACATAGCTGCTTTCTATTATATATGCAATATCAATTCTGCCAGTTTTTAAAGAAGAGGATAAAAAGTGAAGAGATGGGGAGATGAAAGAGGATGAAGATGGGAGAGGAAAGAGGAAGAGGACAAAGAAGAAGAGGGAAGAAGAAAACTGGGGAAAAAAAGAAGAGGAAGAAGATATGTACAGCAACCTGGTAGATCTGTGAGCTGGTGAATTAAAATCCATGAAGACAATTTCCAAATTGCCTAAGAACAACACGCTTTCTCAGCGGCTGTCCACGGAATGTATAATTTGTTTTTATGAAAAGCCCACATTTAAGTTAACATTGACACTTTGTCCTTAATTCATGCTGCACTGCTTCTTGCATCTTTACATAATAATGTGAGTTAAAGATTATATTAACCTAGAATTCAGTTACTTCTGTCAGCTGGCCCATATCCTCATTGTGGTTGATACAGTATGAGCATTGTTTTTTTTTTCTTTTATTTCCTCCCTGTCTAACACATAGTAGATGCTCAATATAATTTCGTATTACATTGGATGCATTTGTGTACACATGTGGTACAAGCATGCATATAAAAAAGTGTAGACGTCTGTTTCCCAGGATTGCAAATTGAATGAAATACATTTGTAAAAAGCTTGCATTTCTAAGCAGAGTTATTATGATCTAAGGGATCTGACAGGTGCAACTAGCCAGAAAACTTTAAAGATTCAGTGGAAATTTCATTTGGCATATATTTTAGAATCACTCACTGTTGCCTTCAGCTTTGGGTTCCCTGGTAATCAAGACAATAATGCTTTAGGAGCCCCATCAATTTAGGGTCCTTTTCTTATGACCATTTCAAAGATGCTATATCATTCTAGAATGTCCTATCCCCACATGTAAAAGCTCCTCATTTGTGTTGACTAGAAGAAATTCAGTATCTAGATGATGGTGGGTATTGATATAAATCATTATAACCAATGAAATCATCCTGAACATTGATCTCTAGCTATTGAATGGTTTTTCTTCCCTGGAGGGTATGAGGTTTGCTTACATACATATATACACATACACAGAGAGGGAGGTAGAGAAGGAGAGAGGGTTAGAGGGGAAGAGAGTGAGAGAAAAGGTGAGACACACAGAGAAAGAAGATCTGAGAGTCTTAACCTGGGGTATGTGAATTTTTCTTTTTAATATTTTAAAACTGTATTTTAGTAAAACTGATCCCCTTTGCAATCTTTTTTTTTTTAATTTTAAGTATTGAAAACACCATGATTCTGAAAAAAGGATCCAAAGACTTCAATAGACTATTGGGGGGAGCCCAAGATATAAATTTTAAGCCTTCCTTTTCCTAATAAGGCACTTCAAGGTTTGCATTTGATGCTCTTGGTGATTGTGAAATTTAAGCTCTGGCATTATTATAGAATTAGCATAAAAACAAGTTAAGTGTCTCATGAGACAGATATTACGCATATTAGGCAGAATTTGAATCTATGCCTTTCTGAGTCTGGCACAATTACTCTTTAAGGAACAACACAAATGGGTGTGAAAAGGTTGAGGAGTCCAGACCATTTCATGGTATGGGAAATAGCAAATGCTAAGGTCTAGAGGTGAGAAAGAGGAGGAAGAGGATGAGATCAGATAATAGTGAATAGGCTGAGTTGGCAAGGTAGTAGAGGTTGTGAAGGGGGATGGCATTAAAAAAAAAAAAGTTAAGTTGTAGCTAGCTAGAGGAAGGGCTTAAATTTCCACCATTGATCAGAACACTACAGCAGAAAGATGGATACAGATGCACAATTCCCACAATGAGAGGGAAGTTCTGGGGGTCTGAGGGGAGACTGAAACATTTCTAAGTTGACCCTCACACCCTCAGGCCCAAACATAGCAGCAATATCTCTGATTGTCAATTTCAGTTCATTGCCTAAGCTGTGATAGATTTCATAGCAGTGAATGTCCAAATGGCACTGGCCCCAGTACTGTGTGCTTGGTTTTCACTTTGGATCCAAATCCTAACCTGCCTCAAGCTCTATTTGCTTTGGCAGTAGCCTAATGGTCAAAGGCCTTTCAGTTGGCTTATTTTGCAAGGGTGCACACAGCCTGTTCAAAGTTGACACATTTCCTTTTTTTTTGAAAACATGCCTCTGATCTCTTTCAAGCAAAAAGAAGCCAAAATAGTCCCAGAAATTATAGTCAGCCAGTTGGTCTCTGTTTCCTCATGTGTTAAAGAAAATGTCATCAGCATTGACGATTTTGTATTAATAAGATCCTATGACTTTTTAAAATAATTTTGTATTAATAAGATCCTATGACTTTAATCCCATGAGTGAAACCCAGAGTTCCTATACAACATTTGTGAGGAGGAAAGCTTGACATCTATCCAAAGCTATTCCGTAGATACCAAGACAGACTTTGGCATAGAGGTTAACAAAAGTATTGTGTAGATTTTCTTATTAAATATAGCATAGAAGATACTCCGGTGTTATGTTAACTTATTAGTTATTGACTCTGACTGTTGACAAGATGGCCTTTGAATGACTCGGTTTTCCTTCAAGTAAACATGAATGAAGATAATGTCAATATTCTATGGCATACTTTCAATTTCTTGTCTTTTTATCCATTTATAAATTTTATCACCAGTACAATTTAAAATTATTTTAATAGTTTAACAAATATAATAAATTCCTTGGGAGTAGGGCCTTTTTTCTTTTTTCTTTCTATCTTTCTATCACTAAGTCCTAGATAAGCACTTCAAAAGGACTTACTGAATGAATGACTGCTTTTTTTCTTTCCTGTGCTCTTACAATAAGGGTAACTATCCTATAATTTTTATGCTTAATAAATCTATTTGTTGTTGCTATAAGGCCCTGGAAATATGCCTATTAATAGAAAATTAATTAATAAATGGTAACAAGAAAGATGGAAAGAAATAATCTTTTTGAGGTATTGTGTTTCACTACAAACACCCAAATAATGAAGACTCAATGTCTTATTTCAAATATTTAAATGATACTTTTAGCTTAACTTAGGAATCTGGAAAGCTTCTATTCAAATCCTGCCTTCAACAAAAATTAGATTTGTGAACATGGGTGCTTCTAAATCTAAAACTACATATGAATGATTCATCTTTAGAATTTCATCATGGGGATTAAATCAGAGGCCTGGACAAACAAACCCAACAAAATAGAAATTGCCTTGATTCTAGCGAAGTAAAAGTTTCTGATCCTATTCTTGTATAAAACCTGGGGAGCTACATAGTAAAAGACAGTAAAGCTAGGTGGATTCTAAATGGATTGAATAGTAGGATTTCAGGAATAGTCACTAAAACTTTCATGCCTGTTTGGAAATGCCAGACTTCTAAGGGCAGAGTCAAAATTATGTTTTTTTTCTCTACTGTATCACATTCTATTCAATGACTCTGATCAAAAACATTGTCAGTGGTGTGCTTACCCAATTTGGTGACAACAAAAGTCTAAGAAGGATAGTAAAAAATGTTGAATGATGTCATCAAGATCCAAAAATGACCTAATGGACTACAAAGTTGGCCCATGTCTAACATGATGACATTTAATAGAAATAAATGTAAAGTCTAACACTTGGGTTCAGATAAGCAACTTAATCATTTAAGGTAAAAAAAATGAGGTAGGTTTTAGTGAATTGCAAGTGCCATCAGAGTTAAGAGTATGACATGGCAGTCAAAAACCAAAACAACTAAGGTGATGAGAGACTCCAAGAAGAGAAGCAGAGTGTCTGTGTCTAAGGAGATGATAGGCTCACTTTCCACATATTCTGCCTAGATCAGAAGAATAGGAGATTCTGATTCCATTCTGCTCTAACCACAACTGAGGGAGAGGCCATGGTTCTAAACACAAATAAGAAAGAAGGACATTGATAAGTTGGAGAGCATCTAGAGGATGGTAACCAGTATGATGAAGGGCCTTGAGTCCATACTAATTAAAAGATAAGAGAAGACAAAAAAGGCATGGTAACTGCCTATATATTTATAATTAAAAATATGCTTATAAAAACAGTAGTTTTGGGGTGGCTAGGTGGCGCAGTGAATAGAGCAGCAGCCCTGGAGTCAGGAGGAGCTGAGTTCAAATTCTGCCTCAGACACTTGATACTTACTGGTCTTGTGACCTTGGGCAAGTCATTTAACCCCACTACCCTGCCTTCCCATCTCCAAAAAGCCAAAAAAATAGAAGCATTAGTTTTTCCCTCCCATTACCATTTCCTCATCTCTAAATGAAAAGGTAGGCCTCTGAGATCCTTTCCAAATCAAGATTTATATGAAATCATTCCTTGTGTTGTGTCTCCTCGTTCATAATTATCCTCAGATTTTTATCTAACACAAGGCCTTGTCCCCTCCAAAGATGCAAATAATAGCCCACCCATGGTTATTTATTCTGAGTTCCTCTTACCCATGTCTTCCCACAAGCTTACCAAAAGCCCATCTGATGGCTTCACGATCTTATTTGCTTTTTTTTCCAATGTTGATAGGTGGCTCCTGGAATAAACTTTCTCTCTGTCATCTCTCTCCTCATGTGAAGAATCCATCTTCTTTTCTACACATTTGTAGTCTTGTTGATGTCTTTTAACAAGTAAAATTATAGTAGCCACACTTACTCAAATCAGTTTTTCACTTAGGAAAGAAAATCAGTGGTTAATAATAAAGGGCATTTGCTAAGGATTCCTTATAGGTAGCATCCAATTTCAAGATGGAATTATAAAGTGAGTTCACAAAGAGATACTTCTATAGATTCTGTTGATTATGTAGTTCTACTTCCCCTAGCTCTTTAGTGGACCAAATTGGAACTCCTGGAAATAATTTGCCTGGTCCTAGTGTTTCATGTTTCCTCCCAAATGGGATTCTCTAACCATAATTCAGAAGTTACCTTGTGACATTCTTCAAGGAAGGGGAGATGACTAGGTTCAAAAGATAGATTTATCAATGCCTAAGGGCTTTTCTTCATAGCTAGCTGGAAGGATTACATTACAAAAGAGCTAAAGATGGCCCCTGGGGCTATCAGTCTAAAAGAGTAGGCAGATCCCCAACTTCTCCAGAGTCCAAATAGTAGCCTAGAAGGCAGTCAGTATGTGGATATCCCCGAGAGAATCTTGCCTAGAATTGGAATGGGTTATGAAAAGAGATATTAGAATGTGTGTATGGGGTGCTTGTTTGTTTGTGCCTTAGAAAGACAGCAGGCTCCAAAATTTATATGTAGAATAAATAATTTCATGATGTCACTTACAGCTTTGTGACCTTGGCTTTGATGCATCCTGGATAATAACCTGGCTGACTTCTCTCAAGCATGACTGTTGCCCCTCTCCCAAGAGGGGGAGGAAAGGAAAGAGAGAGAGAGAGAGAGAGAGAGAGAGAGAGAGAGAGAGAGAATACCCAATTTGGTTCATTTCTACCTTTGCTTTATACCAGTGTTGAGATCCATTATTCTTATTGGGTCATTGATTTAGTTTCTTGGTTTGCTGCTGTTACATATTTTGTTAATTTCCTTATATCCTAGAGAATCTGTGTCACTTGCCAATATTTGCTTCTTCTCCCTCAAGTGATTGCCTATCACTTTTATGTCTTCCTTTGCTTTTTGGGAGGTATGCTCTAACTCATTCCACTCCTTAATTGTCTTAGAATACTATGTATGCTATTCTAAACTCCTTACCCCTAATCTAAGCTGCTTTTGCTATGGATAAGTTTCCTTCTTTGAATCTGCCTTTCACAGGCATTCTGCTCAGAAGGGATGAGGGGAGGGGAGCTTGATGATAAAGACTTTCATTGTTTAACTGTGTTCATGAAAATAAAGTGGACCCTAAAGACCTTGACATATAATCTTTGTTTGGTGAATGCTAAATCAAAGATGAATGGACTATTTCAAGACACAGATTACTTTCTGTCTTTTCAACATAACAGTTCTAATTGTTCAGGTCAAGAAAATATTGATCTTTTGGATTTTCAGTGGGTGATTATTTTGGAAATCCTGATCTCATTTCTTCTCAATATTCCTGATAAATTCTTTTTGTAATTATTTCTTTAATTGTTTTTTTTTCCTTTTGTTTTTTTAGGTCAAGTATTTATTTTATTTATGTTGTTATTTCTCAGTTTACTAAGAATTAAACTTTCTAAAATACATATTTTTCTCACTATCTCCAATGGGGGGGCTATATTTCTAATACTTGTATAATAGGCCATGTTTATTTGAGGAAAATGATCTGTTCTGGCGAGGTAATATTTCTCTTCTTAAAAGGTGATGATTTCTTAATGAGAGACAGACTCAGAGAGATAGAGAAAAAGAGACAGAAGATTACAGAGCTAGAGAAACAGACAGAGAGAAATATCACAAAAAGGAGAAAAGATTCCAAACTTAGTCAACTAAAATCCTAGTTATGATGATTTGATTTCTTTTTACTCTAATGAAATCACTCTAACTTCTCTGAGGTCAATTTTTTTTTGTAATAACCTCAACTAAATTTAGCGTTCATTAAGGGTCTGCTAAAAAAGCAATATGGTGCACTAGATAGAGAATCAGCTTTAGAATTAAAAAGATCTGGCTTCAAATCTAGCCTTTGAAATAAACTAGCTTTGTAACTTAGAGCAAGCAATTTAACTTCTCAAATACCCAGGTAACTTTCAGAAGTATAAGTTGTGAATGACTTAATTATCTACATTAGTGGAGAAATATCCCAAAGTTGAAATGTCCCATTCCAATGAATCAAAAGTTGGTGGGCACATAAATACAAAAAATAAGAGTCTCAATATCTGGGTGAGGTATTATCAATATAAATATAATGAAGATATTTTCTTTCTTCAAGGAGTTTATATTTTTCTGTAAGAGAGAGCAAGGGAACAGTGTGTACTCAGAGACTGACCCTGTGATTTCATTGATATGGAGAACTGCTGGATGATGTTGGTGACACTATCTTCAACTTACTCCTAGAGAAGTTACTTTCCATGGTCATACAGCCAACACCCATGTCTTCCAAAGTCAGCTCATTATCCAATATGCCATAGTTATTTCTTTTTTTTTAATTTTTTTTTATTTAAACAAATGCTTTATTAACTTCTGTTTTACGTCATTCATTTCCGCCAGATTTTGAGTTACAATCATTTTCCCCCCGTTATTCCCCTACCCACCCTCCCAGAACAGCAGTCCCACAAGACATCGCTTCCTCCAATCTGCTCTCTCCCATATCCTCTCCCACACCCCCTTCGACCTCTCCATTAGAGGAAGGTGAATCTTTGTGTCCCAATGCCTGCACATCTTATCTCCCAATTACAAGCAAAAGAGTATTAATAATAGTATTTATATATATTTGAAACATTTAATCTTTGAATTTCAGATCCATTTCCTTCCTCCCTTGTCACCCATTCCCTCTGGGGAGATAAGTAATTCAGTGTATGTTGTATATGTCTAGCTATGCAAAACATTATCATAGTAGATATATTGTACAAGGCTGCTTATAATTCCCTCCCACTCATCCCACCCCCCACCTGGTCCATTCCCCACTTGATCCTGTCCCTCTTCCATAGTGGGTACCTCCAACATCCCCTCCCCCCAAGGATGCCCTCCCATCCATCATCCCTCCTCCCATCCCCCTTCCCCCCATTCTGCTGTAGGTTGAGATGTCCCACCTAGTATGTATGTCATTCTCTCCCTGAACCAAATTCAGTGAGAATGTGGTTTCACCTTTTTGCCTTCCTATTCTTCCACTCCCCTGCAACCACTTCCCCCTGCTTCCTATACATGAGATAGTTTACCCCACCCTGTCTCTCCCCATCTCCTCTTGCCACTTCCCTCTCTCACCTCACAATTTCACCCCTTGAGTATCCTCCCTTCCCAACAAATTCAACCTATGCCCTCTATCCATATATAACTGTAACCATATACACACACATTCACATATGTATTCATATGGCCATACAGCCTTCTTTCATTTTTTTCATAGTGAGAAAGATTTCCTCAGTCAGAGTTATTGTTTTTCCATATAGGAATGTAAATAGTTCAACTTTGATAAGTTTTGATTTCTTTTCCCTGATTACCTTCTCAGGCATCTCTTGCTTCTTGCATCTGGATGTCAAATTTTCTATTCAATTCTGGTTTTTTCCTCAAGAGTGCTTGAAAGTCCTCTATTCCACTGAATGACCATATTTTCCCCTGAAACAAAATACTCCGTTTTGCTGGTTAGGTGACCCTTGGGTTCATTCCCAGTTCTTTTGCACTCTGGAATATCATATTCCATGCCCTTCGATCCCTCAGTGTAGAAGCTGCCAGGTCCTGGGCTATTCTGATTGTGTTTCCACAATATTGAAATTATTTCTTCCTGGCTGCTTGTAGTATTTTCTCCTTGATCTGGGGATTCGGGAACCTGGCTATAATATTCCTGGGAGTTTTCTTTTTGGGATCTTTTTCAGGGGGTGATCTGTGGATTCTTTCAACCTCTATTTTGCCCTCTGTGTCTAAAACATCAGGGCAATTTTCCTTGAGAATTTCTTGAAGGGTGTTTTCTAGGTTCTTTCTTTGATCATGGCTTTCAGGTAGTCCAAAAATGTTTAAATTGTCTCTCCTGGATCTATTTTCCAGGTCAGTGGTTTTTCCCATGAGATATTTCACATTGCCTTCTAATCTTTCATTTGTTTGGATCTGCTTAAGAGCATCTTGATTTCTCATGGGGAGAGACAGGGTAGGGTAAACTATCTCATGTAGAAGAAGCAAGGGGAAGTGGTTGCAAGGGAGGGGGAGAATAGAAAGGGAAAAAAGGCAAAACCACATTCTCATTAAATTTGGTTCAGGGAGAGAATGACATACATACAAAATGGGATATCTCAACCTGCAGCAGAATAGGGGGAAGGGGGATGAGAGGAGGGATGATGGATGGGAGGGCATCCTTGGGGGGAGGGGAAGTTGGAAGTACCCACTATAGAAGAGGCACAGGATCATGTAGGGAATGGACCAGGTGGGGGGTGGGATGAGTGGGAGGGAATTATAAGCAGCCTTGTACAATATATCTACTATGATAATGTTTTGCATAGCTAGAGTGTACAACATATACTGAATTACTTATCTCCCCAGAGGGAATGGGTGACAAGGGAGGAAGGAAATGGATCTGAAATTTGAGGTCTTAACATTAAATGTTTCATATATATATATATAAAAGACAAGTACAAAATGGCATGTCTCCTCAGCGGCTTCTAGCCCCCAGGGGAGGAAGCCCACGCATTCCCCAAATACTGGTCCCAAAGTCGATAGGGCACTAACCTCTCACTTTGTCCTAGGCATGTCTATGTTGATAATTCTGGAATCGCCACAGCTGCTGGTGTTCTGGGTTCCCTCCAGCCAGCTGCTGGCCTGGCCGCCCTGGGGCTAAAATTGCTCACTTGGGCCTGGGCTCGGCTCCCCGTGCTCTGTGCACTGCTGACTCCCAGACCGCTGCACTGGTCCTTCCTGCAGGGCTGCCGGGCTGTTCTCAGTGGGAGGTTAGCTTCTCTGTGTTTTTCTGTGGGTGCTGGGGCTCCAGAAGTTGTTCAGAGTCCCCTTTTACATAGTTTTGAGGAAATCTGGGGGCAGAGTAGCTTGGACGAGCTGTTTCTACTCTGCCATCTTGGCTCTGCCCCGCCATAGTTATTTCTAAATGCAGTATATACAAAATAATGGTGGTGACTAATATCTGGTCCAATTAAGAAGGGCACCATAGAAGATGTGGCAATTGAACTGAGGTCTGCTTGTTACTAGGGGTTCTACTTCATGCAGTTGAAAAGAGAGAATTTTCTAGGCAGCCAGGATGGTCAGTAACAAGTTACAGAGAGGGAGAATTAAAGTATCACGTTTGGGAAATGGGGAAGCAAGCTCTTTGGATGGAATAATGTGCATGGGAGACAATAATGGGTAAAAATGTCTGTAGAGATGAGTTAAAGTCAGAAATCTACCTGACAGAATCTTTGAGAAGAAAATATTCTATGAACACTAAAAGAATATCCAAATTGTATTGTTATTGTTACTTAAATCCTAAGGAAAAATGACTTTGATAAAGCTATTGTTAACTGGATTCATTCTCAACAAAGAGACACTTCATATATCCTGACCTTTAGAGCAGGAATATTACTCACACTTTTTTGTTTTACAGAGGAAGAAACTGCAGCCCAGAAAACAAATGTTTGATTCACCTGGCCAATGATCACAAAGGCAGATGATAATTAATACCAATATCTAGTATCTGTATATTACTTTAAGGCATATAAAGTACTTACCAATGTTACTTCATTTGATTCTCAAAACAACCCTGGGAGGCAGATGATCTTCATTATTCCCATTTTTTACATATGAGGACAAAGGCTAAGTGAAGTTGAGTAATTTGTGCATAGTCACAGGAGTAGTAGGTGTCTGAGGTTGAAATTGACCTTTGATCATACTGACTCCAAGTCTATTACTCTATCCACTGAGCTAACATTAAAATCCAAACTCTCTGACTCCAATCCAATGCTCTTATCAAATCATTTGGTTATAAAATCCTGCCAAGGGCATCATGGCAATGGGAAATAGAAGATGGAAAAGAGAGAATGAGATATTACAAAGAATGAATTCAAAGACTTTACTATTGATGTGTAGGCTGAACAGAGAGGAATCAGTTATGGCTAGGATATGGCTGAGCCATTGGGAGCCTGGGGATACCAGTAACAGGAATAAGTCAGGGTGTAGAAGAGTTTTGGGATGGAAATGTGGAGGACAAAAAGACTTATAAAGTTTATCTTTATCCATCTAAAATTTGAGGTAACAGGAGAGAATGCTTCTGATATAGTTCACTTTGGGGTCCACAGAGAAGGTAAATACTGTAAAAACCTTTCTTATTGGCCATGTTCAGCTTTAAATCTAGTTAGAATCCCCCAGAGGTCAAGAAAAAGACAGCAGAGCTTGGATATAATACTTTTCAGTAGAGAGATTATCCTTAAGTCACAGTACAAAGAGATTCTAGGAACGCATGAAACTCTCCATAAGAAACTTATCCCCAAGTTCCCCAGAGGCTCAGTGGTTTATTTTCTTTCCTATCTCAATCCCCGTGATGAAACAATTGCTTTTTCGATGTTCCTTTCTCTTCAGGACTCTTTTCTCTGCTCTCTCCCTTTTTTTGGGACTCTTCTTTTGCCAGATCAATTGGCATCATAAAACTATAGGTCTAGAAATATGAATTCATGTTCTTTTTTCATGGTAGAACACAAGAAAAAGATCAATGCATGCTATTGTAATGGTATACTTCTATGAAATTGGAATAACAATATTTTTACTACCTATTTCACAGGGTTGTTGTCAGAGGAAAAAAAAACAGTTGATAATTTTGTTGGAGTATTTTAAACATTATCTATGATTATAACCCTCTACTAATGATCATATATAATTATATTATAATGAAGCATGATGATTTTGAAATGCAACCAAGTGAAAGTGAGGGAAAAACAACAACAGGATTTGCCTTTAAAGAAATAATTGTGTGAGAAGCAGTTACTTCATAGCTGGACCAAGATTTAACATAATATGTAAATTGTGTGAACACATCCTATCCTCTTTGCTTGCTATTTAAATATAGGTCCTAACTCAGACCATTGAAGCTGCTTTGGTGACTGAGTTTTTCCCAGAAATTGGGGACTGGTCAGTGACAGCCAAGCAATAAATAGCCCTTCATTAGAGATACATTTTAACTCACACAAAGGAAGCCTTGAGGCTTAACTTGGGGCACTCCAGGACATTTGAATGCATATGAAAAGCAGAAAAGGACAAAAAATAATGGATATATTGGGACAGTAGGCATTAAGGTGACAAAAAATTCAACCTGGATGTCATTCTGATAGAAAGATAAAATGAGTACAGCATGGGGTTGGTAATTCATGGCATATACTATCTAATCATGGAGTATTCTAGGAAAGGGGAATAATCAGAATGCAAGGCAGTGGGATCAAATGGAGGTGGGTGAAGCAAGAGGCCTGGAAAAGAGACTACATGTCTGTAATAGCAAGCACCCTAGAATACCAAGGATGGTCTACTAGCATAGGTTCTTTGATCTGCTTTTAAAGGAAAGGCTCTTCATAAAAGGGGTTAACAATTTGACTCTTTTTTTTGCTATTTGGAGGGGTGAGGGGAGGGCAATTGGGGTTAAGTGACTTGCTCAAGGTCACACAGCTAGTTGGTGTGTGTGTGTGTGTGTGTGTGTGTGTGTGTGTGTGTGTGTAGTGTCTGAAGTCAGATCCGAACCAAGGTCCTTCTGACTCCAGGACTGGTGCTCTACTCACTGCTCCACCTAGCTGCCCCCTACAATCCAAATTTTAATTATATTCACTAGTTCAGGGGAAAGGTCAGTATCCTGAACTTGGAGAAAAATACAAACAGAGAAAATACAAGCAGAAAAATTAGCACAAAAACCAACAGACAGGGCTCCAGCTATCTAAGCATAGGAATATTGCTATACATTTTACATTCATTACTGGATCAAGAGAGCACAGACCACAGTTGAGTAGTCAGGGAGATCCAAACATATGCCTACTCAGAGCCTCAACCAGGAAATCAAAAGATCATTCTCATGAGTGAACCCCCAAAGCAGAATGCCAACCTCCCAGAATATAAAACAAAGACTCAGCATCTGATTGGCTGATTGGCAAGGAGCTTAAAAATCCTCGTGGCCCAGCACTTAATTGATAACTCCCCATACTTCCAGAGCCTGATTAGCTCTGGGCCAGGGCTCTATGTGCCTATTAATGGTTAGGACAGATTCAAATTCCCTAACATTACAATGTCTCAAGAAAAAGTTTGGGCTGCTAACTGCAACATTCCCATAAAATAGTCCGTAAGAGTTAAATTAGTCTAATTAGACATGAATCCATTCATCCCTTAATTTTAAAAAGTGATTATTCACTTTACAAAAAGCATGTCCTTAAATACTTTATTCTACAAGATCCTCACACAACCATGGGCGGTACGTACAGTAATATTTCAATCCCCATTTTTAGATGAGGGTTGAGAGAATCAGAGATGGTAAACTAGTTGCCCGTAATCCTACAGCTACTAAACGTCAGAGGAAAGGGTTTGAATTCAGGTTGGCTTAACTCCAAATCCAGCTCAAATAAACAAATAGGTTTTGTTTAAGGTTTTCTTTTTTTAATCTTTCCCTAAAAGCCACTGATAAAATGGCAATAGTTAAATTTGTGAGCTACTTATGTTGTCTTTGATGAATTTGGGCTCTGACAAAAAGCAGCTTGATTTGGGGCATGCTATTTGCCTAGAGGAGCAGAAGAAGACGGAGTGAAGGGAGAAGAATCAATAATTCTCAGGCTTCTTATCCCATATTGATTCTTGTAATCCAGCAACCATTAACCACTTGACAGATAAGCTTCTTTAAAGATGGCTTGTTTATATTTTAAAAATCAAATGCTTTAATTTTGCTCATGGGTTTCCCAAATGCAATCATTCCAAATCGACTTCTGCCACTTTGAGTTTCCTTTTCTCCCCTCAAAGTCATTGCTAACCTCCCAATATTCAAGTGAGCTTGTGTTAGCAGCAGCTTCTTTGAGTATATTCCAAAAAAAAAGGGATGTGGTTTTCAAGATGGTTTTGCACATCAGTCTCAGACATGATGTGCAGAAAACCTGAGTCCCTCTTGGAGAATATTAGAAAGATAGAAAATGTATTTTGTACATTTATTTTTTAAGTGTGGTTTTATTTGGAGTATATCAATTTTTTCCTTTCCCAGAAAGTCTTGGTATTGTCACCAACTAGAGTATTAGAAATACCAGCTTGTCCTAAACCTGTCAACTTTCACCCTAATGAGGACTAATGGAATGGAAATCCACAACTCTAATGACATTCTGTTTTTAAATATTCTACATTTAAAAAAATATATGCAATATACCCAAACCTGACAATCTGCTTGGGGTTTTTATTTGTATTGTCTTTTTATTGGTAAACAGCTTCCCTTCTGTATTAGTCAAGGAGAAAGTAGGAAATGGAACCTTTAAAATGAGGCCATTTTGAATTTTTTACTTCTATATAACAACTCTATGTGAAGATACACCTCTTTCTGTCTGCAACATCTCTGCTGTCTGCTATCTTAGAAGAGATCAGCTAATAGATTCCAGTCAGTGTATTTGTTATAAATCTTTTACATTACAATCTAGGCAAGGTATACTGCTCAACTCAGCCAATGTTTTAGTCCTACAAGATTTCAAACCAGTGGGTACCACCTCTGTTTCAGATACTATTCTAGGCTCTGGGGAGACAAAGGCCCAAACCAAATAGTCCCTGACCTCAAGGAGTTTACAATCTTTCTGAAAAAAAAAAAGACTCCTAGAGTTCTTCTAGGACCTTGACCTAAGTAATCTTTTTAATCCTAGAAGAATTATGCTCTGGGATTTTAAAGTATATAGTGGAGAAACATGCACTAATACTTTGTGAAATCTATTATTTCAGACTGCACACTGTCTGTACCAGAATAGAGGGTTTCATGAGTTCATGCGGTGAAAGATATTCTTACTGTAGTGGCTTCCATTCTGGTTTTCTTCCTACCTCTCTGACTACACAGCACTCAGCACAGGGTCTGGTATGTAGTAAGTGGTAGAAAACTGCTTGTTGGCAACTTAACAGCCCCTTTATCTGTTTTGTTGAATCCTGATATCTTAATTATATAATTTCTTTTGGGCTCCTTCCTCCTGCACTTCTTCCTGCATTCTTCTTCCTCCTCCTCCTCCTCCTCCTTCTCCTTATCATCATCATCATCATCATCATCATCATCATCATCATCATCATCTTCCTCCTGTGTCTCTTTCTTCTTCCTTCTTATCTCTCAAAACCAATGAATCTCAGTCTATTTTTTTTTCTTTCTTGCTCATGGTATAGCATTTATCTTAACCATGGGAAAATGATGACAAATTATAAGAGTGTTGAGAGATAGATGTAGATATTACTAAGAGTTTATGTGCCCCTCAATTTATAGCATAACTAGTATATGCCACTATACACTCTTGCAAAATATTGCTGTACATTGTTTCAGCTTGCCATCCCTTCTCATGTCTTCAATTATCCCCTCTGTACTAACCCTGTTAGTACAGTGACTCTCAGATTTGTACGTTCAAACTGAGTGTCTCTCCTGAGATGCAGGCCCATATGAATGCTTACCTGTTAGATGCTTCCAATTAGATGTCTAGTAGGTATCTCAAATGCAACATGCTCCAAATTAATGTATTACCTATACCTCAGTGTTGACTTCTTTATTAATTATATAGCTTCCCAGAACTTGGGAACCATGGTCCATTGAGAAGTTTCTGGATGAAGCAGGACTTTAGTGGAAAACCATAGGGTCTTAGATATAGATCTTTTCTTGACTTGGAAATAATCTAGCATGATTTCTTCATTTTATAGGTGGAGAAACTGAGGCAGAGATGTTAAGTGATTTTTTTTTCGAATATTACATAGTAAAAAGCAGACCCAGTATTTGTAACTTAGGAATTCCAGCTTAAAATCTAGCTAACTTTGCACTGAAATATATTGTCTAACCATATCTATGTTATGTTTAACACATTATAGATAGATAGATAGATAGATGTGTGTGTGTGTGTTTCATTGATAACACACAGGAAGCACTGGAGTTCTCAGTCTCTAGTCTCTAGGAAATTCATTCTTTATCTGGTCAGACAGGCAGACAGCTTTGGAGGGGTTAATAACCAACTTTTTTCTAGTCTAGTCTTCTCAAATTGTTGCTGGGTGAACCAGCTCCTACAGCATGCCCTAATCACCCTTCTTTCAGGAGCCAGAGAGAAGGCGGGGGGGCAGCTACCCCTACATCTCGATGGAGTTCATCAAGACAGGAACAGTTTTGTACACTCCTCTAAATTCAGGCCAGTTGAGCAACACACAGATTCCCCTATGGGTTCCCTATGGTTTCTCCCCTCTCACTGACCAGTGCCCACCTGCTTTCATAGGGCAACCAACAAAGAAGGTATCTTGCCAACTTTAAGCTCACAAGTTAATTTTAGCAATATCGTCATTCTGCACAAGAACAGTAGATAGTACATTATGTTACCCCTTATCTCATGGCACAGCCTCAGTAGGACTGCCTGTCCCTATGATTCTGGGATCTACTATCTAGATTCCTTGGGGCTATTCTGGGGGTTGTTATTAAACACCTGAAAACTAGACATTTCCATGGCCATGGATCCTGAGAAAATAACTCTATCAAGTATTACAAAATACTCCATACATGCACTATATTATGTAATACAAATCATAATTATACATTTGTAAAAATTATGGAATATCTATTTATATTTATATCTTCTAAGTCTATTTCTACCTCTTTCCATATATATACAAAGACAGATAAAAGTATCATTATTAAACTGAATTAAGACTTTTGGTGTTCCCTGTATACACATACACCCATACAAACACGCATGCAAGTACACATATCTTTTGTATCTATTTCTCTGTCTTTATCTATCTATATACCTACCTATCTTTCTATATATATATATATATATATGTATATATATATATATATAATTGTTATATTTTGGCTGTTATAGTTATAGTTAAATAAAATGCATTGACTTGGTGTTCCCTGTATATACACACATTTATCTTATACACACATAAACTATACATGTGTGTACATATGTGTATACATTCACATATATATGAATATGATTTATGTTGTATTTTTCATTGTGATTTCAAAATATTGCATTGGTCAATACACAATTGGGAGAAACATAATAGAATCAAAGTCTAATGAAATGTTGATGTGATTTAAATGGGCAGACTGAGCTGATTTATTAAAACAAATAATACGCTATTATTTTGTAAGACAAAATAGCAAAAATGTATTAGATGGGGAATCATGATGTATGAAATATACTTAGCCATTAACTTACTGTGTGACCTTGGATTGGTGACTATAGTTGCTTAGAGTCCTCAGAATTTTCATTTCTACACTGAAGAGGCTGGACTAGATGAACCCATGTTCATAGATGCATAGACTCATAGACCAGGAAATGGCTACAAAAGGTTATATTTTCCCTTTCCCTCATATTTTTTCTGACCAGATCCTATTTAAATTATTTCAAACTTTCAAGGAACATGCCTAAAGCTTCCCTAATTGCCCCAAATAACATGCTTCAGTATACTCACTATAAGGGAATTTTACCTTCTCTCTACTAAAGATTCTTAACTCTGAAAATGGAGGCTTTTAAATTTTTGTAAAGTCAGTTAAATATATCAGTTATGTTGATATATTTTGAAAACATAATGTTATTTTAACAGGGTTGATATATTTTGAGCACAAGGTGACTTTCAAGAAAGAGTGAGAGAAGAAAAATGCTCCACTTGCCAATGACTCTCACATTTCAGTCTGATGCCCCCTTGCTCATTCAAACGTCAGGGCTTTGTAACATGACATAATGTGTAAATCATCTGGAGCAGTAGAAGACTCGGGCTGAGAAAAACTGGTCTTCTTCCACCTTTCCCCAGTTTGAGCAGCAGCCTGAGTCTATGTATACCACCATGATTTGTTGTAGTGTATTTTATATATATCTTAACCATTTAACATGCATAAAGCTGTGCTGCTGTTTTTAATTAGATTCTTATCTTTTTTGTATGTCACTTGTGAAGTTTTGGAGCCTGGTGCCCCTAAACCCATTTTCCTTATAAGCCCTGTGGTTTTTTATTACATGATTTTGCATAAATGTTTAGTGCTTTAGGGAGATATGTATGTCACATTACAGGTGAACTACCTCCTTAAGACTCCCCTTTTATTGTGATTAAATATTATCTATTTTTTTTATAAAAATTCTATGTGACAATTTTCATTTACTTTACCAGTTATTTCTCCTAACCCATCCCAGTGAATTAGGGATTACAACTCAAGCATGGGATCCAAAAAGACATTCATTAAGAGCCTACAGTGTGCCAAGTCCTTTGCTGGGTCCCATGGGAGTGTCCCCCTTCCCATCCCTCCATTTTTGAGATAGGGAAATCAATTTACATTAAAAATCACATGATCAGAGCCAGAATTTCAGAGCCACAAAGGACTTTGGAAAACACTGAGGAAACCTAAGTTAACTGGAATCTCCTCTCCTATGTCCCCATTAATTTGTCATCCAACTTGTGGCTGAAGACCTCAAATGGAAAGGCATATTACTATCTTCTAAGGTATCTAGCCCAATCCATTGTTCAATGACTCTAATTTTAAAGAAGGTTTTCCTCCACCACCTAGCACAAGATCTCTCACATAGTAGATGGTTAACAAATGCTTGTTGATTGCTTACATAAAACCTAAATTTGCTTTTAGGGCTCCTCTCTGAGATGATGGTATTCAGGATCAGGAAGAAAACCCCAGACAGGGTGACCCAAATGGGGTCATGAAGAGGTAGAAATAACTGAAAACTACTGAACAATAAATGTAGTGGTAGAAAGGCCTATCTACAGGAATCATATCAGATGTACCAAGATAAAATTCAATTTTAGGAAGCTAAAGAAAGCAATAGGTAATTTTACTTCCCCATTCCCAGGGAATAGCTCTATGGTTGTTGGAAAAAAAAAATATATATATATATAGGAAAATCAACTGGTAAAAATCTCTTCCAGTTGTCTGTTGGGCTCTTGGGATGGTAAAAGGGTGCATGGCAACTCCTTGGGCACAGAATTTATGCATGCAAGCCACAGAGACTGACCACAAAATTGGAGAAGCAATACTTAATATCTCTTCCCTTTCTTTCCAAAGACTGACCCCATCCTGATTTCTCTCCATTGCCCAGTTTTATTTTCTCTTCCTAAATAAGAAACAGACAGGTATGATTGGCACCTTAGATTTCTCCTTGAAAAGATAAGTTGAATAAAAGAAGGGGAGACATCATGGTTTGGTTCCTAAAATCCTGGACTTGGAATCTGTAAAACTTGGGGTGAAATTCCACCTCCAATATTTAGCCTGGGCAAGTGATTCCCCTTCTGATCTTGGTCCTCACTCATAGAATGAGATCAGAGCCTTTGTAGACAAAAGCTTCTAATCCTGTTTCACTAAGTATTCTTTCATCCTCTCCATCTGCTTGGCACCTCAAGCAAACCCTCTATATGTTTGTTACCAAACCCCTTTCCATTATTCCCTTGCAATTAGCTGTTAAATTCTCTCCACTTAATTTCCTTTCATAAATTCAGAATCTCCACTTAATTTCTTTTCGTAAATGAGCAGAAGTCAGTTATCAACTAATAAAAGATTAGGCCAGGTATGAAGGCAACAAAGTGACCCATGACTATCCCCTTCAATAAAGAACTCCTTTTATATTCACATGCAGTATTGAGAGTAGAAACAATATGATAAACATTTTATTTCAATGCATAATCTTCCTACTGTGGGAGAAAAATTTTATCTTTTTTCCCTAAAAGGCTCCTACCAACCCACATCCTAATTGCTATTGCTTTATTATCAGTCTTTTAACTGTCCCAATCAACAATCAGCATTTATTAAGAACCTACTTCGTTCTGGGCTCTGGGCTAGGTGCTTGGCATGCCAAAACAAAGACAAGACCAGTCTTCAAAGCATTTAGGTTCTGTTTCCTATTGCTTCTAGGAACAAAAATTATTATTTTGTTGGGTATTTAATTTTTTTTCCACTCTGGCCCCTTTCTACCTACTAGTCTTCTTATGCTCTATTCCCTTTCACTGAATGATCCAGTCATAGTGGCCAATTTGAAGCCCCTTTCACAATATGCTTCATTTCCCACCTCTGTGCCTTTATGCTGTTGCCCTATGTCCTGAAATCTCTCCTACCTTATTTCCACCCCTTACAATCTCTGACTTCCTTTCAAAACTCAGATCAGAAGCCACTTATGCAGGAAACATTTTCCAGTCTCCGGAATTACTAGTGTCTTTCACTCTAAGGATACGTTTTATCTCCTCTGTATATATATTGTCTCCCTCTTTAGAAAGTAAGGTCTTTCTGGGTAGGGATTGTTTTTGCATTTCTTTGTGTCCCCAATATTTCATCCATACTAAGCACTAAATAAATTCATTGATGTTTTCCACATACAAAAGGGAAAGGTATCTATGAACCATGGACCCTTGGATCTGTTTTTATCCTTCTTACCCAACACATACTCGTAGGAATTCCACTGCCTCATCCATGCATAGGAAAGAGACCGTTCACATGTTCTTTATCCATATTGCAACTTGTCATCAAGTTTATGTGATTAATCTTAACTATATCAATCTTGTCAAGGTTTACTTCTTAAGCTCTATTTTGAAGGCCTGCATTTTACTTTGATTTGAGCAACATGCACATTAATTAAACTCTTTCTATCATTTATAAAAAAATCATAATTAACTCCAGTAGAAAATGGGAAGTTGATGACTTTTTATAACACTAATTTCTTCATTTCCATTTGTATAACCAGTGATTTTAACTCTTAGGTTGGTTTTAAGTAGGATAAATCAAATAATATAGAATGAATATGGATCATTGAAGACCTTTTGTTTTCAGTCTTTTTTTGTAACCTCAAGGGATACACATTTTGTTAACAGGAAATGGGAATAGAATAAGAAATACAAATCAAGGGGGGGCGGAGCCAAGATGGCAGAGTAGAAACAGCTCCTCCAAGCCTCTCTGCCCCCAGATTCCCCACAAACTATGTAAAAAAGGACTCTGAACAACTTCTGGAGCACCAGCACCCACAGAACGACACAGAGAAGCTAACCTCCCGCTGAGTACAGCCCAGCAGCCCTGCAGGAAGGACCAGTGCAGCGCTCTGGGAGCCCGCAACGTGCAGAGCACAGGAGCCCAGCTGAGCTGAGCCCAGGTCCGCATGAGCCGAGGTTTTAGCCCCAGGGCGGCAGGGCCAGCAGCCAGCTGGAGGAACCCCAGAACACCAGGAGCTGTGGCAACTCCAGAATTATCAACATAGACATGCCTAGGACAAAGTAAGAGGTTAGTGTCCTATGGACTTTGGGACCTGTATTTGGGGAATGCGTCAGCTCCCTCCCCTGGGGGCTAGAAGCCGCTGAGGAGACACGCCATTTTGTAGTTTTCGTAGGCATTTCCGGCTCCCAGCCTACAAATCGTGGGGAGATCCAGCGATCAGTCTTGGGGGGTAATCGCTCTTGCTTTAACCTCCCTGGATCTGGATTGTGATCTAGGGTGGAAGTTGTGGGTGGGTTTACAGCTTACCAGAAACGGAAGTTGCCCCCCACACGTTCGGGACGAAAATTCCTCTAGCTGGCCTTAAAGCCATAGTGTGGCAACAAGCCCAAAAGTCAAGCGATTAAGTGGCAACATGCCAAGGCAAAGGAAACAGAAAAATGCAACCCTAGACTCCTATTTTGGGGGCATAGAGCGGGAAAAGGACTGTGAGGTCAGAAGTCCTGCTCCAAAAGCCCCAGGGGAAAACATGAGCGGGTTGCAGGCCATAGAGGACCTTAAGAAGGACTTTAAAAATCAAATAAGAGAAGTGGAGGAAAAATTGGAAAGAGAAATGAGAAGGATGCAGGAAAAGTATGAAATGAGGGTCAACAGCCTGACTGAGGAAAACAACACCTTAAAAAATAGACTAACTCAAATGGCAAAGGAGGCCCAAAAGGGCAATGAGGAGAAGAATGCCTTAAAAAGTCGAATTTGCCAGATGGAAAAAGAATCTCAAAAGTTCACTGAGGAGATTCATTCCTTCAGAGTTAGACTGGAGCAAATGGAAGCTAATGACTTTATGAGAAATCAAGATGCTGTTAAGCAGATCCAAACAAACGAAAGATTAGAAGGCAATGTGAAATATCTCATGGGAAAAACCACTGACCTGGAAAATAGATCCAGGAGAGACAATTTAAAAATTATTGGACTACCTGAAAGCCATGATCAAAGAAAGAACCTAGAAATCACCCTTCAAGAAATTCTCAAGGAAAACTGCCCTGATGTTTTAGATCCAGAGGGCAAAATAGAGGTTGAAAGAATCCACCAATCACCTCCTGAAAAAGATCCCAAAAAGAAAACTCCCAGAAATATTATAGCCAGGTTCCAGAATCCCCAGATCAAGGAGAAAATACTACAAGCAGCCAGGAAGAAACAATTTCAATATTGTGGAAACACAATCAGAATAGCCCAGGACCTGGCAGCTTCTACACTGAGGGATCGAAGGGCATGGAATATGATATTCCAGAGGGCAAAAGAACTGGGAATGAACCCAAGGGTCACCTACCCAGCAAAACTGAGTATTTTGTTTCAGGGGAAAATCTGGTCATTCAGTGGAATAGAGGACTTTCAAGCATTCTTGAGGAAAAAACCAGAGTTGAATAGAAAATTTGACATCCAGACGCAAGAAGGAAGAGATGCCTGAGAAGGTAATCAGGGAAAAGAAATCAAAAGGAACTTATCAAAGTTGAACTATTTACATTCCTATATGGAAAAGCAATATCTGTGACTGATGATATCTTTCTCACTATGAAAATAATGGAAGAAGGGGGTGTGGTCATATGAATACATATGTGAATGTGTGTGTATATGGTTACAGTTATATATGGATAGAGGGCATAGGTTGAATTTTTTGGGAAGGGAGAATACTCAAGGGATGAAATTATGAGGTGAGAGAGGAAAGTGGCAAGAGGAGATGGGGAGAGACATGGTAGGGTAAACTATCTCATGTAGGGGAAGTGGTTGCAAAGGAGGGGGAGAATAAGGAAGGCTAAAAAGGCAAAACCACATTCACATTGAATTTGGTTCAGGGAGAAAATGACATACATACTAAATGGGATATCTCAACCTGCAGCAGGATAGGGGGAAGGGGGATGAGAGGAGGGATGATGGATGGGAGGGCATCCTTGGGGTGAGGGGAGGTTGGAAGTACCCACTATAGAAGAGGGACAGGATCATGTAGGGAATGGACCAGGTGGGGGGTGGGATGAGTGGGAGGGAATTATAAGCAGCCTTGTACAATATATCTACTATGATAATGTTTTGCATAGCTAGACATGTACAACATATACTGAATTACTTATCTCCCAAGAGGGAATGGGTGACAAGGGAGGAAGGAAATGGATCTGAAATTCGAGGTTGTAACATTAAATGTTTCAAATATATATATAAATACTATTATTAATACTCTTTTGCCTATAATTGGGAGATAAGATGTGCAGGCATTGGGACACAAAGATTCATCTTCCTCTAATGGAAAAGTCTGGGTATGGGAAGGTATGGGAGAGAGCAGATTGGAGGAAGCGATATCTTGTGGGACTGCTATTCAGGGAGGTTGGGTAGGGGAATAATGGGGGGAAAATGATTGTAACTCAAAATCTGGCGGAAATGAATGATGTAAAACAGAAGTTAATAAAGCATTTGTTTAATTAGAAATACAAATCAAGAGATTTCAAATAAGTAAAAATTGAATGGCTTGGTAATGAGCCACGGAATCTTTAGTCTCTGCATCTATAGAGGCCAATTCCATGAAGTCAGTGTATTTTAATGTCACTCCAAGTAGAGTGATGGGAGGAAGAGGGAGATAAAATACAATCCTGTATCATTGTTGTTATTTAAAACTTATCACACCCTAGCATCATGCTACATGTTGTTCAAAACCCAGATTCAGACTGTCTACAATGTCACTCCTGGTATGACAATCCTAATTCACTTCCAGTAACATGACAAATCCATCCTCAAAAAAAAATTTAGCCCTTGTCCAATTGCTCCCAACTAGCTACAGTAATACCCTTTAAATTTGCCAGTTCTGTGGAAATTGGCTTAGGGATTCCATAAAGTCCAGAGACATGTACCTCAGTGGCTGCAGGGATAAATGAGGGGTATGGGGAAAGGGGATTGAAAGATCATTAACTAAAGCTTTCCATCCACAACATTATAACTCATTGAAGCCTGAAGCCCTCAATAATCCTGAACATTTCAAAGTCTCATTCCAGGGAGAAGGACACATTTCTCATGACCAGTTTCCCTAGTCAGGCACTAATAATACCTCAAACCTCCTTGCCTTCTGCAGATATGTGTGACACAAAGTACAGATAATTTGGGCTGAATTGAGCCCATAATGAAGGAATTTATAATCAGTTCTAATGTATTTGAGAGCAAAAGTATATTAACCCTTCATCAAAGGCAGTGATAAAAAGTCATGTTAATATGGGTAGAGAGTAATTATTTCAGAGTGCATAATTATTCTCCAGCTAAGGACAGAGGAATACTGATATTTTCTTTTATTCTTTAAGGAAACACACAGAGACACTCTCTCTCTCTCTCTCTCTCTGTCTCTCTGTCTCTCTGTCTCTCTGTCTCTCTGTCTCTCTGTCTCTCTCTCTCTCTCTCTCTCTCTCTCTCTGTCTCTCTCTCTCTCTCTCTCTATATATATATATATACATATATGTAAACTATACAGAGAGAATATATGCATGTGTAGTATGTATATGTATATATAGTATGTATACAAATAAATATAAATACGCATATATACAGGTGTGCATACATATGTTTAAATATAATTTAAACACACATTGTATAAGTATAAGCATATGACATACAGGTACATACACATATAGTTTAAGTGATATGGCCAGACTAGGAAATGGAAAATTGCCTTGTGTGTCCTGTGGATAAAAAGTTAGTTACCTTTAAAAAAAGAAAGCACTGTGAGTTGTTATTATGCTAGTATGGAAAGAAGTAATTTGGATTTAACTAATGATGGAGTTTGTGGTTAGGACTTTCCTTTATATGAACATACCTCCTGTTCTTCCAGTATGGAAACTCTTGGCTGTCTGGAAGAGACAGGAAATGTAACTGGAATGGGATTTTTTCCCTATTACCTCTAATGTTAATAGGTATGCCCTTCTGGTAGCCTAGAGAGTCTACAGAGAGAACAAACACCTTTTTGCTTTGGTTTTTGGAGGTCCCATTAGTTCTGGATTTTAGGAGGTTTCTTAAAGTGCCAGTGTTGAAAATGTCACATTGGAAGTTCAAGATGAGTATGCAGATCACATGGATCTGTATAACCAATGGTATTAGTTATAGTATACTATTAGTTCTATGTAAAAGATAATTTTTGACCTTTGGGTAAAATAACATTCCTCAAATGAAGGATGTTGGATCACAAATAAAATTCTATTCACATTTTCTCTGCACCCCCATACTGATTACAACTAAAAAGATATATAGAGATAAGGGGGAGGAGAGAGAAGGGAAATATTTTTATTGTAAATGTGTCTTTTTATCCTTTAAAATTCTGGTGATCCTTACTTGTAAAAATAATTAATTTATCAACAAGTATTTATTAAGCACTTGTTCTGTGCCAAATACTATAATATTCCCAATGAGTTTATAATCTATCAATGGAAAAATATCTAGAGAAAAAAATGTAATTGTGTTTCACAGGGTGGAAGAATGCTTCAGTATTTTATTTTTCTATAGAAAATCAACACTCCCTCTTCTCAGATTAAAATGACTTTTATTAATTTTATTAATGTGAAGTATCATTGGAAAACTGTTTTCCCTATATGACCTCTTTGATTCCATGACCACGCCATAGAACTTTTCCATCACTGGTAGCTCTCTTTGCTCCTCTTTTTTCCACCCCCTTGCAGGCAAAGAGCCTCAGAGTAACTAACTTTTATTCTTTTCTGAGAAGAAAGTATCTATAATTTTTGGCACATCTCACCCCTCTGATAAGTTAGAGGACAAGTTAGAAGCGTTGAATACCTCTAGCAGAGAGAAGCAGAAAGTATTAGAGGTGCCACAGAGAGGGTGAAAAGGAGGGCTGGAGGCATTTTTCTAACATTTTAAATATTTTATTTTTCCCAATTACATATATATATATTTTTATTTTGAGTTCCAAATTTTCTCTCTCCCTCCCCCCCCATTGAAAAGGCAAGCAATGTAATATAGGTTATAAACATGCAGTCATGCAAAACATTTGCATTACATTCACATTGTAAAAGAAAATACAAATCAAGAAAAAAGAAAAAAATTTGAAAAAAAAAAGTATGCTTTGATATGCATTCAGACTCAATCAGTTCTTTCTCTGCAGATTGATAGCATTTGTCGTCAGAGTCCTTTGGAATTGTTTTAGATCATTGTATTGTTCAGAATGGCTAAGTCATACACAAATGATCACTGTGTACAATGTTCTTCTGGTCCTTCTCACTTCATTTTGCATTAATTCATGTAAGTCTTTCTAGGTTTTTCTGACAGTATCTTGCCTGCCATTTCTTTTTTTTTTTTTTTAAAGCAATTGGGGTTAAGTAACTTGCTCAAGGTTACACGGCTAGTCATTATTTATGTGTGAGTGCTCATTTTCTGAGGCCGGTTTCAATCCCGGGTCATCCCAACTCCAAGGCCGGTGCTCTTACTCACTGTGCCACCTAGCCACCCCTTTTGATTTTTTTTTTCCTGCCATTTCTTATATTGCGTCACAATCATGTACCACAACTTGGGCAACCATTCTTCAATTGATGGTTATCTCCTCAATTACCAATTCTTTGCCACCACAGAAGGAGTTCCTACAAAAAATTTTTGGAAATAGAAGTCTTTTTCCTTTTTTTGAAAAATTCTCTTTGGGATACAAACTTATTAGTACTATTGCTAGATGAAAGGGTATCATTGTTTTATAGTCTTTTGGCCATAGTTCAACATTGCTTTACAGAATGGTTGGATAAATTCACAACTCTATGAACAGTGCATTCATGTTCCAGCTTTCTCATATTCCCTCCAACATTTGTCATTTTCCTTTTCTGTCATGTTAGCCAATTTTATAACTGTGAAGTGGCACCTCAGAGTTGTTTTAATTTGCATTTCTCTAATCAATACTGATTTAGGGCCTTTTTTCATATGAGTATAGAGAACTTTGAATTCTTCATCTGCAAACTACCTGTTCATATCCTTTGACCATCTACCAATTGATAAATGATTTATATTCTCAGAAATTTGACAGAGCTCTCTATATATTTGAGAAATGAGGCCTTTATCAGACAAACTTGCTGTAAATACCCCCAGCCCCCACCCACATTTCCTGCTTTCCTTTTAATATTGTCCACATTGATTTTGTTTGTGAAAAACTTTTTTAAAAATTTAATGTAATTAAAATCCATTTCACATCCTATAATGCTCTCTATCACTTGTTGAATCATGAATTCTTTCCTTATCAAAAAATCTGCCATGTAAACTGTTCCATACTCCCCAATTTGTTTATGTGATCACCCTTTATGTCTAAATCGTCTACTCATTTTGAATGTAGTTTAGTATACAATGTCAGATGTTGATTTATCCCTATTTTCAACCAAACTATTTTCTAGTTTTCCCAGTGGTTTTTTGTCAAATTGTGAGTTTTCATTCCAAATGCTTGGATCCTTAAGTTTATCAAAAATGAGATTGCTATGGTCATTTACTAATGCTTATCATGTACCTAATCTATTCCACTGATCCAACACTCTATTTGTTAGTCAGTACTAGATTGTTTGGATGATTACTGCTTTCTAGTAGAGTTTGAGATCTGGTATGGTTGTGGCACCTTTTTCACTATTTTCTGTTGTTGTTGATTCTCTTGGTATTCTTAACTTTTTGTTCTTCTAGATGAATTTTGTTATTTTTTGACTCTTTAAAATAAGTTTTGGTAGTCTGGTATGACATTAAAGAAGTAAATTAATTTAAGGAGAATTGTCATTTTTGTTACATTGACTTGGTCTACCCATAAGCAATTAATATTTTTCTAATTATTTAGGTTTTTCTGTATTTTTGTTAAAAGTATTTTGTAATTGTGTTTATATAAATCCTGGGTTTGTGTTGGCAGGGAGAACCCCATATATTTTATATTGGGTAGAGTTATTTTGAATAGGATTTCTTTTTCTGTCTTTTGTTCTAGACTTTGTTCATAAAATGTAGGAATGCTGATGATTTATGTGGGCCTATTTTAAATTCTCCCACTAAAGTTGTTAATTGTTTTAACTAGTTTGTTAGTTAATTCTCTAGGAGTCTCCAAGTATTCCATCACATCGTCTGGAAAGAGAAATAGTTTTGTTTTCTCATTGCCTATTCTAATTTCTTCAATTTCTTTTCTTTTTTATAGCAACAGCTAGCATTTCTAGTACAATATTGAATAATAATGGTGATAATGGGCATCTTTGCTTTATCCCTGATCTTATTGGGGAAGCTTCTAGCTTCCTATCATTAAAGATATTTCTTGCTAGTGGTTTAAGATAGATACTACTTATCATTTTAAGGAATCCAATTATTCCTTTGCTTTCTAATGTTTTTAATTGGAATGAGTACTTCATTTTGTCAAAAGCTTTTCCTACATTTATGGAGATAATCATGACTTTTATTATTGACATAGCCAATTATGCTGACAATTTTCCTCATTTTGAACCAGCCCTACATTCCTGGTATAAATCTTACTGGAGGCATTTTTAAAATTGAAATATTTTTTAAAAACATAATAGACTATTGGTGTTTGCCTTTGAAACATTCTTCATAGCTATGACTACATGTGTCTTATGGGGAATAAGGAAATCAGAATTCAGTCTCCCAAAGTCTTACTGTCCTTCAAACTGAATGCAATTTCCTTATAGGCAAGGGAGGTTTCATTGATGTCATTGTATCTCTGGCACCTAGCACAGTGCCTGAGATACCAATAAAGGCTTAATGAAAGCTTCTCAAAATGCTTAATAGAAGTCAAGTACAAGGAAAGATTACCCATTTTTAATGTCCTTTCCCAGTTTCTAAATGTAGTTGGGATAAGAGTATATAACATCTTTCCTCCAAATATATGTGTGTGTGTGTGTGTGTATCTATATCTGCATATGTGTATATATATACATATATATGTTTATACATATTTTACATGAAAAAATAAATAATACAAATAAGATAAGAGGGGTACTAGTGGAAAATCTTTGCATCAAATATTTCTGATAATAATCCAGCATCCAAGATATATATATATATATATATATATATATATATATATATACATATATATATATATATATGAAACCTCATTAATATATGAGCAAAATCTTTTCTCAGTGGGTATATGATCAAATATATGACCAAGTTATTCTTGGAAAAGAACACAAATACATACACACAAATTGTTTTAATTTCCTTATAAGACTCCACTGGAATAAGTATAGCACAAAGGAATTTAGATGAAAAGTGACAGTCCACACAGAGATTGATTTATCCAACTTTATGACTACTCATAAAGGTAGGAGCGTAATGGATAGTTGATGCAGATACAGGACGGCATAGCCAATTAATATTTTTTGGAGTGCTTTTATTAATTAAGCCGGCGAATGTCTCCCAAAAGGGAAGGCAGCCCAGAACAGTCTGTCTCAGCAAGCTTTTATACAGTAAAAACTACTTCCTGAAACAAACAGTGGTCAGCAAGGCAACTGTTGCTACATAGGGATATAAACTAAGGGGGTCTTGCAAGCTAATGGGGCAGTTCTTTGTTTTAGTTACATCTTTATTACAAGGCAGGTGCAGGGCAAGGTTTCACAATGGTCATACCTTTACGCTGGGTTTCTGGGGCCCCCTGAGGGGCCTTGTGAGAGGAGCTAGCACTATGGGAACCTAACTGCCACTTCAGGGGGAGTCCACCTTTTTTTGCGAGTCAAACAGGGAATTGCTAAGACTGAACAGTATCAATATGAGACCTCCACAACCACAATGGGCGACACACATTTGGAAAAAAAGAGGCAGTCTTACTCTAATTGAAAGTCTAGAACCCTCATGGTTCAAACTTCTGAAGAATTTGAGACAAAAAGGCCTGCATTATCCTAATGGAAGATTGCCTTGTAATCTATGCTGCCAGAAAAGTGAAGGCATTTTCTAAATTGCCTGGCAAAGTGTAAGGACTGAGGGACAGAGAGGTGGGAAATTCAATCCTTATGGCATGATTCTAGCAAGTAGAGAAAAAACGGTGAATACCCAGTTTCTAGGTTTATTATCCTTGGCATACATGCCTCCTAGCAGAGCTTTGCCAATCAAACCAGTTTTCACTGGTTATAATAATAAACTTCCTAGGTCAACTTTGATTTACCTTCTCAACTTTACAACACTAATTGCCTACTCTTTCAGATACTGGTCCCTATGCAATCTACCCCCTCAAGTATAAAAGACTTGGAAATGTAAGGAGCATCTTTGTTTTAATTGTTAATATCATTTTTATCAACAACCAGCACCAATCATAAATTACCTAGATTAATAATTCTTGTTGTGAAGACAATTCATTGGTGCTGTGTTTTCACTGAATCCATTTTGTGGAAATGAAATCCCAGCTTCCTCCCTCTTTCCCCTTCTTATAACTACACTCATTACCCCCACCACCACCACTCCACCACTCCCACTACTAACACTATCTAGGTAGCTTTAGAAGAACATATGAAACCAAAAATATTGAAATATATTCATTTAGAGATAAAATAATAGGGGAATTGATTTAGAAGTATAACAGACATGTAAGGCAATTGAATCTAGTTCTTTCACTTTCCTGATAAAGAAACCAAATCCTAGAGTAGTTAAATAACTTCATCAGGGTCACACAGTTAATAAATATCTGAAGTAACATTTGAAATCAAGTTTTCCTCATTACAAAATTAGCGCTTTATGTGTAATTCCATGTTGTCTTCTCATAATAATGAACTTTCTTTAATTCATTCATTCATGTTTCAAGAAAGGGAAATCCTATATATAGGACTGTACCTCCTTTACGCTGCTTTGTAATGATTGGTTTTAATGATGTCCAAAGGAATTCTGGTTCAAGAAGTAGCAGTCGTACTTTTAGCTCTTGGAGCTATTCTGCTTTGCTAATAAATGTAAGGAGTTTCTCTTCCCCTTACTCGGATAGAAGAAACAGTAGTTAGACTGAGCTTAGGTTCATTGGTTCAGCCAATGCATCTGCACATGGGGAAATAGGTCTTCTTATGGTATATAAACAGAGTCAGGCCCTGAGCCAAGTGTGCAGTGTGGACAGAGGCAAAGATTTCAATGGAGATTACATTGCTCCAGCATCTAATTGTCAAAATCAATGTTTCTATTAATATCTAAAGTGTTCCTAAAGAGGGCTTATCCTCCAACCACAGTGAGGTGAATCCCTGAAGTTGTTTTGCCATCCTCCAAGGAAGTCAGTGAGTCATATGATCATCCATCTTGGATGCCATAGGATGAAAATTAAACAAGACTCTTCTTTCCCCAGTGCCCATTAGGTCAAGAGCCATGCCCAACATGGAAGGGAGGACTTGAACTCAACACCTGGCCCTTTTTGTATGTGACAGCACATAGAAATGAAGTGATAATCCTGCAGCCCTGCCTTGAGGTGGAAAATGTTATTGTTTCTTTATATAGCTAGTCTGCATGATGTTTTTTTTTTGTTTTTTTTCCTAAGAATTTACTTGAAATAGCAAGCATAATAACTCCTAGTCAGTAATGATCTGCAGCATGCACTACATTAACAAGTAAAGAGTAAAATCATCAGACAATATGATTCATGTTAATAGGGATATAGAAATTAGCCAATGAATTGTCATGTGAGGATCTCTATGTTCTGTGCTTCTAGAGCTCCAAGGAGTATTTACAAATGAAAGATTTGAAAAGAAAGGATTTATACTGGAAAGCAGTTTGGCAGATATTAGGCTTATGGCCATATCATGCACCATATACCATAGGACTCTGAAAATGGATATATGACATGACTATTATAGATCATGCCTTAGAAAAGGAAACAGAAGAAAAGAATCACATCAGGTCCCTTTGACAATTATGACTCATTTCACAGCCATGGATAGTATGAGAATTCTTAAACAAACAAGGGATAAAGGCAATTAAAAAAACATAAGCTATTTTTGACTATGTGAAACTGAAAAGCTTTAATATTCAACAAATGAACACAAATAGGAGAAGAAGGGATATGGTCAATTGAGGAAAAAACCCAAAGTTTTTACACTAAATACTTCAAAGGGTCTAATTGTCAAGATATGTACAGAACACATACAAACATAAAAAGCAAAAAAAGCATTCCTCAATGGATAAATGGTCAAAGTGAATAAACATTTCTAGAGAGAAGAATTGAAAACAATGAAAATACACATTTCAAGATTTTCCATATTTGGGAATGTCCTTCAAAACTAGAATTATCTTCTACATATTTCTCTGAAACAGTGATTGAGCACTGATTTTCCTATCATATAGAAAATAAAGTGGTCTTCCCAATGATGCCATACCTGTCTGTGCTCTAGAAATGTTTCTGAATAATCACAAAGAAGTTTTTGCACTTGGGTAGGATTGTAATATTGAGAAGCAAATTACAGTTGAATTTATGCATTGTTGTAGAAAATGGAAATTTCTAATGCAGAAAAATCAAGAGTCATCGAGCCATATGTGTCTACTTAATTTTGTTCTAAGTCATTTGATGTGTTTGGGATTAATACATAATGATGATAGTAGAACAAAACAAGAAAATTTTATTGTGTTTCAATTAATAAAGAGCCACTTTTTTCTGAACAATTCCTATGAATGGGAATGATCCCTTTCAAGTGAAATTTAAAAAAACCTTTTTGAGTGTATGATGAGTGGAAAGGAATTGGACTGACCTTGAAACTCTCCCTAACAGAAGTACCTTTAATATATTTACATTTAAGTGATATTTCTTTGCTTCCAGTTAATATCTTTTAATAGATTTCTGAGCTATTGAAACCTTTATATCATATCTATGTAATAGCAAGTATATTATGTGCTCATTGTTTTTCCCCCTTCGGTTTTCAGCGATGTAGGTTTTGTTTAAGAATCGAGTTTCCAGTTTTAGGCCCGAGTAACACACATGTACAGTATCAGCAGGAATGACTAGAAACTTCAAGTCAAAATGTTGAACTGACCTTCTCTATTCAGCGTGCTGAGATAATGCCTGCTTCTTGCCTATGTGCACTGCATATACTGACACATCTTTCATTGTTTCTTTTCTTTCCCCTCTTCTTTTTCTTATGATTGTTATTTTATGCATGGCAAAATTCTTGCTTATGGCTTTGTGGTTGGCTGCCTTTGGAAATGGAGTGTCTTGTGCTTGTAATGGTTCCTTTTTGCATGTGTATTACTGACTGTCATTTAAACGCAGTGTCTATGGAAACAGAAAGAGAAGATGGGGTTCCAATGGCTTCCTTGTGTGCTGACGATATAAAACAACAAAAGATACAGTTACTCTTCTCATGGCCTTTGACTTACTTTTTCCTATTCTGCTTGAGTCCAGCAAATTATTATTACTATTATTGTTGTTGTTGTTATTATTATTCAATATAATAAAATGTGTAGGAAACATTCCCACTGTTATTAATTGAACTATTCTTCTAAAACATGATCCTATTATAACTAACTATTCTGGCCATGAAATCCTATAAAAGCTTAATTCCATTATATCACTAAATTGATTAGTAGACATTAGGCCTGCCTTAGCAGGCCCATTGAGAGAGAAACCCTGACTTCCATCTACTCTACCTTTTGCCTTGCTTAAGCATAAGCATTCCTTTGCTAATAAACTTGTCAAGGGTAGCCAAAGGTTGCACAAATTGTGAATCCACAGTTTCATTTAAAAGAGAACATGTGGGAAGGTTTTATTATTATTATTGTTATTATTATTATTATTAAAAGGAATAAAGTAAAAAAAAATGGGTTTTGGGGAAAAACCTATTAGAACTCCAAATGCTAATGGTATTTTATATATTATATGTGTTTTTTAAAAGATGTCTAATTATTTCAGGACCTGCTGCTGTAATTTTGCAACTTTTTTCTTAAAAATTATTTTGACCTATTTTATTTACTATTTTCACCAATTAAAATTCAATGAGATTGCTGAGTAAAATAAGATGTCAGCTAATAAAATTGTTTTCTCTTTTTATGTATAATGGGTATTCTTTAAGACATACTCTTTTGCTTATAACTTGACCTCCATTCCCTGATATATTTTTTGTACTAGGAGAAAAAAATGCTAAATGAACATTGTTGATGTTTTAGATTAGATGGGGATTATGGGTATTTTTTCTTTCTTTAAACAGAAATTTATATTCTAAGCTAATTACTTCCCTGAGTTTTTTGGTTGCTGTTATTGGGGTTTTATCTTTGTTTTTGTTTTTTGGAATCACCCTTGGTAGTTTTAGTATTTAAAAATAATATTGCCCCTCCCATTCAGTCTTGTATATTCTTGAATTATCTTTTTTCCTCCATTTTTCTCCATTCTCAATCCTAGGTCCCCTTACAAAGAAACAGACAGATGATTTAGGGGATAATGACGGAGCTGAAGATGAAGGTATTTTTTTTTTTGCCGCCAAATCTGATTTGCATGATGAGGCCCCCAGTCTATTTTTCCACCCTCTTCCTCTTTTTTTGACTTCTTGTCTTTTTGGAAAGTTCTTTTTCATCCCCGTTTTTGATGTGTTTTGTCTTCTTGCCTGTTGTGATATATATAAACATACATTTTTTTTTATTTTTCAAAGAAACAACTGTTATTTAGTTCTGCATTTTGGTACCAACCATTAAAATGTTTAAAGAGGAGGGGATTTTTTTGGGTTTGTTTTCTTGAAAATAAATTTTGACATGTTTCATCTTCCCTTTTGACTGAATTTTGTCAATAGAATTTGAACTAACCCCCTGCTCTTTTTAAAGGTCTCTCTGTACCCCCTTTTGCATGTTTGCTAACCTATGTATTTTACCAAATCCAGAACTGAGTTGATCTCTATAGCTGTTATTCATTTCATTTTAAAAATCTTACACCTATATAACATAAAGGAAAAAAAATTGATGGTTGCTATAAAGTGTTTCTTAAACAAGGCTTCAATTAACTGAAAAGAAAAATGCAATTTTTTAATTTGCTGGCACATTACCTCCAAAAGTAAAAGTGCATAGGGTTTAAGAAAGAAATCATGGTATCTACTTCAGTGATAGTTCTGTTCTTAATAAATCAATCAGCTATGGTCCTAAAATTCCTCATCTGTAAAATGAGGGATTTGGGACTAAACGTCCAAGTATGAAATATTTTCCAACTTTAGATCAATGATGTAATGAGCTTATGATTTCATGGCTAAATAACACATATTATAGTGAATATTGCTCACAGTCTCTAGTAGAAAAGTATTTTCAAAGAAGACCAAAAAAAAAAAAAGATTGGTTTCCTTTGTCTTAGATAAGACATGATGGAAGTGATCATGGGAGAAGAAAACTTTTTGGTCATTATATGTTCCACATACAAAACAAAAATTTGATAAATTGGTCATTCTCTCATATTTATGATTCCTCCATATGGCCTGGCTTTAATATACCCTTTGTAAATTTTCCAACTAGTAATTAGACTCATCCAAAATTTCTCTCTCTATTGCTAGTAACTCAGCTTAGATGATTTCTAAGACCCATCTACATGACAGCACATGATCAAACCATTGAATGCTAGGGAATTTACTTGGTCCCAAGTTACTCACCTCAAAAAGCAGACTTTTATTGCTTTTGTATCACTTGCTTTTAGTACAATGTCTAACATATAGAAGGCATTTTAATAAAAATATTTTCTTTGATATTCAAGTCATTAGGGTGCAAGACATAACAGTTAGAGTGCCAGGCCCAGAGTCCTGAGTTCAAATCTAGCCTTAGGCACTTACTAGCTGTGATACCCATGGCAAGTAACTTAATCCAGTTTGCCTCAGTTTCCTCATCTGTAAAATGAACTGGAGAAGGAATCATTCCAGTATCTTTGCCAAGAAAACCCCAAATAGGGTCACAAAGAGTAGAATATGACTAAAAAATTGATTCTACAGCATGTCAAATGAAGGCTTCCTAGGCATTGGTCTCCTGTACATGATGCATCTAAAATATGCAAATTATCCTTGGGAGATATTTGAAGCCCTGCAGAAATTAAACTCACCCAATAAATTTGTGATCCTGAGAAAGACAATTCCTTTACTATGATTTTAGCAATGGGGAGATACCAGTATGAAATCTCCATTTTACCATGTATGCCCAAATTCTTAGAATTTGCCTATGGTACTGACAGGTTGTCACCCTTGGCTGTACAGCTAGTATGTGTCAGACATGGGGCCTAAGGCTAGATCTTCTTTATTCCAAATACTACCCCACTGTCCATTCTGCCATATTCCCTCTGCCTTAACAATATTAACTATTTACCAATTAGACCTGTATACGTAGTACTCCTAGATATTTTAAGTGGTTGTGTAGGAATGAAGATCAATAGAAAAATTGGGGCAGATAAAAATGTGTTATAGAATAGAAAGTGTACTGTCCCCTGGAAATTCCACCTCTGTCACTTACTATTGATGTGACCTTGACCCATCAGTTTTCTTCTATTAGTTCTGAAAACTGAACTAAAAGTAAACTAAACATCCCAAAATAAGCAGTGATTGACATGGACCAGAAGGCCTCTGAGGTCCTTTCTAACTCAGGATTTATGATCCTGGGATCTTTATAGTATATTCTTCTCAGCTCTGTTTTAATTAGATAACTCAAATTGTTGGGGGAGTGGTCAGATTTTGCATACTGTAAATACCATTTCTATTAAATATGAAGTACAATTTTGAAGGTAAATTGCATATTCAGAGTGAGATTTTCATGAAATTTAGTAATTTATTAATAAAGATTAAACAACAAATGGCCCATGAAATTTTAAACAGAGACATAAAGTCTTTTCTAACATTTATTTATTTGATGTGCCATAAGAAGTATTTTTACAGAGCATTGAAGTAAATAATACAATTTGCAAAATTTTCTGGGTCCTTTGGTGGATGATCATAATATTTGTATCAGGCTAGCATAGAAATTACCTTGTTGTTGTTGTTTTAAATCTTTATAAAACATGACAGAATGCTTAGAGAAGTATACAAAAAACAAGTCCTTTTGGGAAGAGCATCTGTTGTTTGCAGCACCAGAATATCATAGAGTTAGAAAAGGAAGAGAGCTGGACCTAGAAAGCTTTCCAAAGTCAGGTGAGGTCTATATGGCTGAGTTGGGGTTTGAACTTAATGCTCCTGATTCCAAATCTAGTCTTTTCCAACAATACCATGTTCCATCATATTCTTCAGAAGATACAAGGTTTTATAGTTGTCAGTCATTCTCATTGTTTAAGGGATCTGATTTTAAAACTCAAAATTTTCTAAATATGCCCCTCAAATGAATATAACACAAGTTTTGTAGGAGCAAGGGACTTGGAGTTAGGAAGACCTGTTGGAATCCAACCTCAGACACTAGATATGTTGTGCTGGGCAAGACATATAACCCCTGTCAGTCTTGTTTTCCTCCTCTGTAAAAGGATAATCAAAGCACCTACCCCTGCCAAGTTGTCATCAGGATCAAATAAGATAGTGTTTGTAAAACACAATTTAAATTCTACCCATTAGTAATAACAAGAAAAACAATGATGATTTTCCCACTTTATTAAATATATTTTAGATTGCATGCATGTTTGTTTTATTAAATAAAACCACAGGAGACATTTATTTATAAATACTTAATATACCACTTGCTATCCATCAGAGAAGGATATATACTGCATTTCATGGGTTTATTTTGGGGTAAATTTCATATTTTAAAATACTCATTATGTAACTTTATGTGCTCATTTAAACCAACAGATGATAACTTATCCAGGATAGATTGTGAAGAAATCTTAGGGACTCCTGAGCCAATGAATATTTTTAAAAGTAGAATGTCCGAACTATTCATTCCAATTTAGCCCATTTTCCTCCCTAATAATAGAAAGTCCCTGTGAGATTTGAAAGGCAGCATAGTTCACTGGGGGAAAAAATGTGGGATTTGTGACCAGCAAACCCAATATGGATTCCATTCCTTTCAATGTTACTTACCACCTGTATCACCTTAGGCAAATACTTTGCGTTTAGGGGACTTTATCAGTCTCTTTCAATTTCCTTATGTATCAGATAAGATTTGAACTCTGTGGTTCCTTATAGTTGTAATTCTATGAACCCATAAACCCACTATCTTTAGAACAACCAAACCACTATTTTAAAATCCAATTGCTTTTCTCATTGAATATGGAACATTTTTAGAATTGAAACTAAATTTTCACATTTAATTCAAGCCAAAATTCAGCCAATATCCCCAAACCAAAGAGTCAGCAATGATAATCAGACACATGCACATACACATATATAGAAACATTTGAGGCATACATTCTCTCATTTGAGCTTTGTATTAACACTATGAAAGGAGTTCAATGAGGATTATTGTTCCCGTTTTATAAATGAGGAAATTGAAACTTGTAAAGTTCAAATGATTTGCAGACACTTGTATAGATAATGTTAGCCAAAAAGTTTAAATCCCAGGTCTTCACAACTCACTTTCCTACAATTTATCCCCTCCATCAAACTTCCACATTTCTTTTCAAACAATCCCTTTGTTGAAGTGTCTTCACCCGGGGAACTACTGAAAAATTACTTAGATGATTATATATCCAATTTCCTTTTATATTCCACCCCTCACTCAATTACCTTCTCCAACCCCTCTTTTCCAAGTTAAGGGACACCTCTACCTTTTTAAGAACTTGGACCAGATGCTGCTTTCGGAATTGAAAGCTGTCTGTCAGTTGCTCTCCTTAATGAACTGGAGATTCATTATCAAGTATTTTGCTTCCTTTACAACTGCTATTTGTGTCATTCTGAGTATCGCTCCAAACAAGTGGCAGTAATCAGACTGAGCTTTCCCACCCACACTTCCACCTCCAGACCAATCATGAGTGAATCATATTTTTTTTTTTTCGTTTTTGCTTTAAATATCCAAGGGGCCAAGTGCATTTTTAGATCTAATAATAGCCTCCAAGTAGGGGAAAAGAAGATCAAACTGAAACTTTTTTTCTTAGTGTGGGTAAAACCATAATTTTAGGTTATTACATTTTAGAACTCCTGAAAAGATTATAACTTTTACATGTAAGGAGAATACATTTCATTAGCTATAGAAAGTCAAATTTGGAAGTAATTTTAGTGGCAATCTAGTCTCAACTGGTCCTGTGCAGGAATCCTCTAGGAATCATATCCAACAAGTACCCAGGGAACTTGTAGTTAAAAGAAGAAAAACTTACTTCATGAAACTATTACTTCATTCCACATTTGAAAAGCACTAATAGGAAGTTCTTCCTTGAAACAAATGTAAACCTATCTCCTTACCCTCCCCACTCATCACTCCAAGTTCTACCTTCTGTACCCAAAAAGAATATGTCTAATTTCCCTTTCCACAGGACAGCCCTTCTGATACTTGCCAACTGACCTCATGTTCACCTCGAGATCTTTACCTCCCACTTCCTGTTCCATAAGTTGTTATTTCTATGATATGATCTTGTCCTGATTGGCCTCTCCAGGTTATCAATGTACTTCCCACAATGTGCTATCCAGATGTGAACACAGTACCTTCTATGTGTTTTGAGCTGGACAGAGAACTATGGAGCTTTCATCTCCTTAGTTACAGACTCTTACCAATGATCTCGAGTTTGGGCAAGACTAGACCTATGATTTCACGGATGTAAAAACTCCTGATGAGGAAATTTCTTTCATCAATACAAATTAACATGTTGTCTGCAATATGAGGGGTCAAGTGACTTTCCTAGGATAAAATAACTAGTATCTATTAGATGTAAAACTTGACCCTACTGCTCCCTGGCTCCAGAGCTGGCTTTCTGTTCATTTCTCTATACTGACTGTCATTGGTACTCTAAATCTGCCAATATAAAATTTTACCTAATATATTTTATTTGTTTATTGCTTGATTAAAGAAATTAACTATCATAAAATAGTTTTTTTTTTTTTTATAAATTAACCATACATGGTGGGGATTCCAAATCCCAGCACAAACCCCACAAAAGCAGTTAATTTTGCAGTGCCCTGGAATATTGGCATATTGTAATAATCAAGCAATCACCAAAGATTCATCAAATCCCTCCTATGTGTCAACCCCTTCAGTAAACTCTGGATTTGCAAACAATGAGAACAAAATAGAATCATCCCTACTCTCAAAAAACTCATCTTCTTGAGGGAAACAAGAAATATCATTATTAATATTTATAGAATAAATGCAAAATAAGAGATGTCAAAAATACCCAGGGATAAATATTGCATCATCAAAGAAGAAAAGCTATATTTAGTGTTGTTTGTGAATATTTTATGGTACTCAAATACTTCAAAAAGCAATTTCTCAATATCTCAATGACATGTCTTTTCCAGAATATTTGGGGAATCAATTATTTACCCATAGTCCCCAATAAACAATTAAAATACATTTATTATTTATTAAGCCTCTACTCAAGCCCTATTCTACTGCTCTATCATAGAGAATCCTTTGTTTTCTGAAACACTAAGTAGAGAACTCAAGCTCTGACAGGGTCTACTCAGATGAGAAAGCTTGTAGTTCAAGGTTTGAGTCAATGCAAGTGCCTGTTGTTCAAGGAACAGTTAATTTAAAGCAACATCATTATCAGGAGTTTAGTTATTAGGTCATTGTTCTGAAAACATTAACTCATGAAAACCATGTTCTAATAGAGATATCAGTGCAGGTGAAACTACACAATTTTAGCACCATTGGGACACAAGTAAATATGAACTTCTCCTGTACAGTGGGGTCTATAGAAAGAACTCCAAAAACCCTGGGACATTTTCTTGCCAGGCAAGTGTTTATACAATCTAAACATAGAACTCAACACAGCAATACTTTCTGAACCACAGGAGGCAATTTAATCTTTATTAAACTTTCCTCTTTTTCTTTCCAAACATTGAAATATCACATTCATTCCATGTTGATTTTATTGAAATCAATATCCCATCTTTTTCCAATAGTTCATCCATGAAAATTTTGAAATACTGTGATTTTGATGAACCTTTTAAAGAATTAGTGTTGATGTGCTAAATGTAAGCACAACAGAGCCAATAACTAATTGGTCAGATAATAGATACTCCTCTAATTTCTGTTTCTAGATACCAGGAACTAAAATAAATCCTCTGTATTTTTCCATTACATTAAGATGTATATCATAGCATTGTTCTTATATAGGGCTTTCAAACCTCAAAAATATGAAGAAAATAGGAATAGTCAAACTTACTGTAGGGAAATAGGATCAACCACAGAATTAAACAAGTCCAACACTCATTTTACACATGAGAAAGCTGAGAGCCAGGGTCCTCAAGTTCCTTGCCGAAGTTTATACAGGAAGTCACAGAGTTGGAAAGTTAACCTTTGCCTTCTGGCTCTAAAGTCAATGCAGTTTTGACTACCTCAAAATGATACTCAGAGATATAACTAGGGTGGGATGATCATAGTCTCGCCTCCAGAGGAGAAAATTTAGGCAAAGCAGCTGCTAAAGTATAGTTTTTCCCCACTACTATCTCTGTCCTCTCCATATGAAGGGATTGTATCTGCATTGCAAAAGCACTTCTTTCTTTTTCAGTAGTCTACAAAACTTTTGGAGTCCTGTACACTGGGTGAACTTCCAAGTTTCTACTCCTTTGCAACCTTTGCCATAGGTAAAGAGCAGTTCACGTATAAAACTATGGACATCCTCAAACATTTTGAATGTTTCTTTTCTTTAAAATTCAAAATTCCTTGCTTAATTTGCATATTAAATAGAAACCTTTGGAATTGTCCTTGCTTTTTAGATGGGAGAGAGGGACAGCAGTTTTTTACCCTAAAGTTCCCTTGACACCACTGGTATCAGTATGTGTCAACCCATACACATCATATGTTTGAGAGAATCCAAGAGATTCCTAGTTATCTCTTGAGACTTATGCACAACTTTCTCATTGCCAAAGACAAAACTGTCTACCTAAGTTTTCAGTGTTGCCACATGTCATTAAAATGATACTAAAGCGAGAAGGTTTGAATTTAAGGTGACGTTCTTAAAGACTTCTTTAAAAAGTTTCCAGTTTATTAGAATTGATGGGTAATATTATTAAATGCCAGGTTTTCCAATCTACAGTCACAATGTAAGAAATTCTGGGGAAATAACCTTATAAACAGACTACCAGATAAGAATATGATATGATTTTCAAATACACACAGTTCTATTAAGAGGTCTTCTGAGTCTATTAACTGAAAGAGAACATCAGATATGCCTCCTGGATAAGACAGTATCAAATCAAGGCCTTTATTTGACTTGTTACAAATGTGCCATATCTATGGAAAGAGACAACAGGATTTAATTTTCCTGAAAGTTACCACTTAAAGTTTATTTTCATCATTTCCCTCTAATATTTTTGTTGAGGCAACTTCATAGCATCAGTATTGTACCAGTCTTTGGAGCTAGAATTTTTCTGTTCTTCCACATAAACTCTTGAAATGGAATTAGATCTTTGACTTCATTGGCATATGTAGGGAGACCCAAGTGAAGAAACTCCCACTACTAATGCAAGTTAGCATTTTTCTGCAACTTATGGTCGTGAAGACCTGCCTATGGGGCTCTGAGACATTATATGATCTGTCTAGTGTCACAACAGGCAGAATGTGAGAGATGTGACTTAAACCCGGATCTCATTGACTTCTTCAAAACCACATCTTTACCACTCAGTCATATAAATAACCATGAAAATGAAAATATCCTGGCTCTTGAGGAACTCATTGTGGATTATTGATTATATAGAGACAAGATGGTTCAAGAAAACTAAAATGGCCCCAAACTATTGACAGAGAAAACCCTTCTTTATTTCTCCAGTATTCTTTTTGCTTTTGACCATTCACTGTATTTTCTTCACTACATGGAAGACAGGGTAGGTCCTCTCAAGGTGTTCAAATATATGTACACACATATAAATATACAAATATGCATATGTAGATGTAAGCATACATATGTACTATACACATACATTACATATAAATATGTGTATGCAATATATATGTTTATACATACATATATATATATATACATATTCTGATGTATAGTTTTTCAAATGAACAGAATGGTGCGACCAAAATTTCATTACTGTTCACAGTTGGTGCTTTGTAATTCTATGTAATTTTAATTAAAGAAGAATACTGGAACAATCTCCCTCTGTGTTACCTCCAAGCACACAATTAGCAGAGGACAATTTGTGCTGTGAACAGTCACTTAATGATTTCAGTTTAATAATTTATGATTGCTTCCTTGGTGCCAGCCATATGAGAATGACAGAAAAGTAAAACAGGATATAAACAGTCATTGAATGTAAAGGTTGAATTGACTGGAAAGCCATAGTATCCATCTTCTGCACATTATATGGCTTCTCGTATTGTATATGATGTGTATGTAACACATAGACATCATTTCAAAATATGAACCCCAGTTAGAATAATGTTCCCATAGACAAATTAATAATAACAATAATAACAATAATTCAGTTTCATACTTGTGTAGTTATTATTTCTTCTGATTATACCAGTTTCGCTTAAAATGATGTTCAAACTCTAGGGTCAGAGAATCTGAGTTTACATGCCAGACCTACCCTATATAATCTTTGTGATTTGGGGCAAGTCATACTTGGCCTGAGTTTCCTCATTTGTAGAAAGATAAAGTTGAATTAAATGATTTATCAGGTCCATTCAAACTATGATGGTATGAAATTTGAGAAATTGCCCCAATTCACTCCTTAGAACCTGGATTTTCTCACTTGAAGATAAAAAGGAGGTTAAACTAAATGATCTTTCAAATTCCTTCCCAGTCTAAATCTCTGATGCCTCTTGAAATCCAGGCACTATTTTTTTAACCTCAGTTCTTCCTGTTTTCTATGTAAATAATTTCCTAATATATTTTTCACAGTGCATTTGGTAGCTGGCACAAAAGTATGAGCATTGCCTTTTCAGACTGTTTATAAGACATAAGAGTAGTACACTAATATCATCCTCATTTTCAGTAATGTTTTCTTAGACCATGCCCTACTTGGCCCCAGGTTTGGCATCAATACAAAGAATGCAATAGAATAAATCTCTCAGATCATTCACATCTGACAAGAAGAAAATATAATTGAGTTAGTTTTCCTCACTGATGGAGTAGTGAGGGGGCAGCTCGACAACCAAGTTCACTAAAAGTATAATTTAAATCACTCATCATTAAATGATCACACACATTGAAGTACTGTGAGCTCATGACTTTGCTGGCTCGAGTGCTTAAATGTAATTTGAGCATTTGACACTTAGTAGTTATCTTAAGGAGTGAAATTAACCTGTTGCAACTTAACAGGGACTTTTATAATTACCTGTGTCTACCAGCAAATTTTAGGACGAAGACAATTTGAAACAATCCCAATGGTATTGTTAAAATAATTTTGTGACATATAAGGAAAATTGGGCCTGGAAAGGCTTTTAAAAAGATTTCCTTCGTTTCATAACTGTGATGACACTTTCATGCTGTTGATATTGAAGCATATGTGTATATGCAACACACACACACAGACACACATATGGCTAAGTACAAACTAGTGCACATTTGCCTGCATACACACATTCTGATATACACATGAACTATTGTGTCACCCCAAAATAATAATCCCAAGGAAATTTATATGCATATTCTTCTTCAGCATTAAATGTACTCTCACAAGCCACCTACTTTAATGTGACTAACACTGAGCACAAGATTACATATTTTCACATAGCCATGAAGTTTTACTTTCTACTATGCTAAAAGCAATGCCCACGGTGGTATGAGACTGTTCTGTAATTCGCATATACCAAAGCCTTGTTTGAGAAACACTAACAAAAGCAGCAACCTATAAATATTTAAAAATCAGGCCTTCAACCATGGAGAATGTGTTATATGCTTTACTTTCCGTTTGGGGGATAAGAACATCTGTAAATTATTTTTTTTTTCAGATATTCGGGACAGTGGGGGCCCCAAACCCGTGATGGTGTACATTCATGGTGGCTCCTACATGGAAGGCACAGGGAATTTGTATGACGGCAGTGTCCTGGCAAGTTATGGGAATGTGATAGTCATCACAGTCAACTATCGGCTGGGGGTACTTGGTAAGAAGCGTTTTTATCCCATTCATCCAAGAAATGTGTGATGATAATACCTTTTTATTCTTATGGGTTTGTGTTTTTTGAACATGAAGATTGGTTTTCTTCTTGAGTGGAGAAAAGAGTCCTTTTGTGTTGCTATAGAAATGTTTGATGATTTGTCAAAGGCCAAATGGAATTGTTTCAGAAATAAAGATGGAAGGGAAGTGAATTAATCAGCTTGTTTGGTAATGTTGTTCCTGTGGTGTGAAGTCAACATGGCAGAGTACAATAAAGAATAATTATGGAGTGCCTGAGATTTTTGTTTTCTTATAAGTGGATAGAATAGCCTGCTTTCAGTGGAATTGAATTGTCTGAAATTGAATTGTCTTAAGGAATTTGGATGCTAGGCATTGCCTATGGGGTGAAAGGTAGTGTTTGATGCTTGTTTCCAGGATTGTTTTTCTCAGTGCAAAAATATGGAATTTGATGTTGAATTTTTCTTTCAGTTTAAGCTTGAGTTGAGGGAACATATGCTGGTTTCATTGCAGAAAAAAGTTTCATTCACTTATTAGTGATATGTCAAATATTAAGAGGTCAAAAGCAGTAGGCACTGATTTTGAGGATTTTTTATATATGAAATGTGCATTGTTTGATCTGAAAAGAAGTCTCTGTCAAATTCCTTTGAAAGATAAAATTCTTTTTGTTATCTACTTATGTGGACTCATTAGAATATTCCCATAGTCAGATACAATAAAATAAATGGTGTTTTGAAATGTCTTCACATTGATGGTCTACCCAGGAATAGAATTTATCTTTGACATTTGTTTTTTCTCATGAATTTTTTCACTGGTTGTTCATACTTCATAATCCTTAAAGTACTATTATGTTGTTGTTGTTGTTTTAACCAGACTGCATAATATTATATTTTAACCAGACTGCATAATATTATATTTTAACCAGACTGCATAATATTATATTTTAACCAGACTGCATAATATTATATTTTAACCAGACTGCATAATATTATATTTTAACCAGACTGCGTAATATTATATTTTAACCAGACTGCGTAATATTATATTTTAACCAGACTGCATAATATTATATTTTAACCAGACTGCATAATATTATATTTTAACCAGACTGCATAATATTTCTCTCTCTCAGAGAGAAAAAGGGAATAAAAATTTTTGTTGGGGAACCAACTATTTGTATGGATCAACATATACTACTCTTCTGTGCTAATGAGTTTGGCAGAAAATTTACTATTTTTTCCCTGAGATTCATCTGTAATTATAATTTCTTTGTCCTTTGTTTATAATACATTTTGACTTCCCTTCACATTATTAGCTATTACATTACTAACTAGATCTTCTGTTTAATTATGATCTGGTGATTATGCTCTGTTTTTTTTTTAATAAATGAAAATGAGGAAAATATAATCCATATCTGCCATTTTGGGGAAGTCAGAGACAACATTAAATATGTACATGGTACAATTGTGATATTGTCTATACCACATGTTAGAATGTAATTTGAATCTCAAATATAATTTGTATCTGAAATATTTTTAAGTAGGTAATTACTTGCACATCATTACTATCACATGTTGCATTTTCTGTCTTATAATTCTCAAAATTCCACCTCTCTTGTGCCTGCTTTGGACACACTTCATCACCTGAGTTGCCCCTTCCCCCCCTTCTCCTAACAAACAAGCTAAGAAAAAACCTTTTTTATGATATGAAGGAAATATTTTTTCAAAGCAATATAAATATTTCTACTTAGAGTTGATTTGATTTCCAATAGTTGGCTTATGAGCGAGGGTATTTGTTGTCCTTTGGTATATATCATGGGTGTAATATAGTCCTTGAGCTCATCTGCCTCATGTCAGATACTCTACCATTAGTGGAAATAGGCTGGTCATTAAAAAAAAAAAAAAGAATCTAGTAGTTCTAGACATGGAAATTCTGTTTTGTACTGTGCAGTCATTTTTCAGCTTTTGAACCATTTCCTTTTTTATTTCTTTCCATCTAGTCATCATGTCTTCCTAAGATAAGCATTTGCAATTTACTGCATTCGTTAACCTTATAACATAATTTCCACCTTTCTTACTCTTAGTTTTCTCACTTCTAGTAAGTTTTTAAAGCAGACCTCTGTGTGTTTTGTCTTTTAGACCTTAAACAGACGATATTTTGAATTATCGCAGCCGTCTCTAGTGTAAAGAACAAATCCATAATGCTCATTTTATATGGTGCCAAATGATATATTTGAGTGTTGTGTTGTGGTTGTTGTTGTTGTTTTGACTCTTTTAATCTCATTTCTATTTTCTGTGAGTTTAGTGCACCATTGTCTCTTTGAACTTTAGCCTGTCAACTTTATTCAGAATACTCCTAGCCTCTAAAAACATGACAGAAGACCATAATTTGAAATAATTTTGATGAAATGTGAATGATGAATTTTGATGAAATAATTTTGATTAAATATTTCTTAGGATATATTCATTAAGAACCTAATGTCCAAGGACAGATTCTAATCACCTCCTTCCTAAAAGCTTTGATTCCTTGTGAAGAAAGAGTTAGTTAAGTCATAATTTTGGTCATAAATATGCTTATCTAGATTGTGATAGCATTAGAAATAACTGTGTCTATGTATTGCATTGGGTTTTGCCTGAACATGCAGCTCTCTGTTTAGAGGCAAACATTACATTGTGTCAAAAGTTTGGAAATCCTTTATAAAAATTCATGCATCGACCTTCTTTTTCCAAAGACAATTTGAAACTTTTCTTGGTTATTTTAGGAGAAATATTTTTAAAGCTATAATACACTGGTAGATTTTCAGTTGGTTAAGTTGCAATGTGTAAATATTTGCTTCCCAATCATTCTGTTACATTTCTAAGAATTCCTAAATTTGCTACAAACTGCTTAAGAGGGTGGGTGTCCCATGCTTAGGTGGAAATAAAAACAGGAAAGTATGTTGTTGTAAGTCAACAAATATTGGGAAGAATATGCTTGAATAGGATCTCATTGAGAAAGTAGAAGAATCTCCCCAGGGCATATGGGCATAGATAAGATCAAAGATGTGTACCACTGCCTTAAGGTTGTAGGGGTGGATAAGGTTAGATGAGTGACATTGGAATGGGAGACAAATTCATTTAGGGTTTGAGAACTATGATTGAAGCAAGTCTGGGGGAGGGTGGAAAGATTGGAATGAATATATTATTGTAGTAGAGAATTCCAAACTATGAAGGCATCATAGCACAAAGAGGTAGCGGTCTTTCACATAATTGGCAGATTTATTTAAAGAAGGAGAGATATCTAGAGCAAATAAAATTAGGGTGGCTTCAACACTAATACAGTATATTTTAAGCTGCTACCTAAAATGAAAGAAAAAATAACAGGCCCCTTCCTCACATATTTACTGAAAGTGAATTTTTATTTTCAATGATAAAATTTAGATTAGAATCATTATTGAGTTGGGCAACCAAGGTGCCCATCAAGAACACCATGTTGAAATGTTTTACTGGTCCTCAAATAACTATAGATCAAGATATTGCACTAAAAAAGAGAAAAGTCATTTCCAAGGCCTCTTTTGAGACCTCTTTCTCCAATGTAATGATTTCAGATTCCCTTTCCCCCATGTGGGCATTTTGGGGAGTTATGGGTAGTGATAGAAAGTTCATTGTAGTCACTCTTGGGCTCAGGTCAATGAGCTGCATATATGAATTGCCCTGTATCTCTAATGTTGACAAACAAACAATAAACTGTCATATAATGGATAAAGAACTGCTTTCAGAGCCAGGAAAACCTGGGTTCAAGTAATGCTTTTGATATATATTGATTGTATTGTAATAGGCAGATCTCTAAGACTGTAATTAGTAAATTGCTGACTGAATTAGTAGACAGAGTTCTCTCATTAGGGACCATTATTGTTCAGTTGTTTCAATAGTGTCTGACTTACCTTGACCCCATTTGGATTTTCTTAGTAAAACTACCAGAGTGATTTGCCATTTCCTTGCCCAAATCATTTTACTGATGAAGTGAACAGGGTTAAAGTGACTTGCCCAAGGTCACACATTTAGTGTCTGAGGCCAGATTTGAACTCAGGTCTTCCTAACTCCAGACCCAGAGTTATAGTCCCTGTTCCAACTAGTATATGAAAAATCACAAATCCAAGCCCTATTACCTGTTCCTATTTTATTTTTCAGATTTTTACACTAAAACTGTTTGAAAGCATTAGAAATATATATTTATGGGGCGGCTAGGTGGCGCAGTGAGTAAGAGCGCAGGTCTCGGAGTTGGGATGACCCGAGATCAAATCCGGCCTCTGAAAATGAGCACCCACACACAAATAAAGACTAGCTGTGTAACCTTGAGCAAGTTACTTAACCCCAATTGCTTTAAAAAAATTTTAAAAAAGAAATATATATTTTTTTTCTTTTTGGAGGGCAATTGGGGTTAAGTAACTTTGCCCAAGGTTACACAGCTAGGTTTTTTTGTTTGTGTGTGTTAAGTGTCTGAGGCCGGATCTGAACTCAGGTCCTTCTGACTCTAGGGCCAGCGTTCTACTCACTGTGCCACCTAGCCGCCCCCTAGCATTAGAAATATTATGGAATCATCTATAGTGTGAAAAAAAAGAGCAGTGATTTTCAAACATTTGGAAGTAGAGATAGTTAATAACTGTATTTGTCTTTCATTGGTAGATCCATAATAAAAAAAGAAAGTTATCTTTGGAAGAAGTGTGACATTTATATAATTCTTAAAATCATATTTAATAAGGCAATTCTAGCTTTTGGAAATAGATAACTTGTGTGATGATATTATTATGTTATATTTATCTTGTATATGTTTGTATATTTGCATAGGGATGTATATGTATATATGTATATATTTGTATATTTTGCATAATGTATATTTATTTTGGTCAAATATCCTTACATAGAATTTTAAGACAGATTTTTTTTTTTATTCATGGGCACATTTAGGAAAATAACACTATTAAATAATTCTCCTGGGAATGTTCATTCTACAGTTTTCATTTAGGGAATGATGTCATAGTAGGAAATAAGACTGAGTTCTCAAATTTGAGGACTGAGATTTCTCATTTATTCTATTTTCTAAGGTCTTTAGTACATAAAAATTGGTAATATGACAAATGAGTTAATGGCAAAATTGAAAAGGTTACAATAAGTTTGTATTTAATTTACATGAAAAGGGCAAAGAGGATCATTGATACTTTTGATTCTACCCATGACCTTTCATTTTCTAATTAAGACAATCTTGCTTTCTTGGACCAACATAAAATTATTATTCTTGCTAATAATAATATGATAAAAATAGTGAGGATGGCTAATAATCATTTTATCATAGTATCTAAGTACCCTGTATATGGCTAGTATTCTGTTGGGTAACCTGGATAAACATTCCATAGCTTAATTGGAAAGCCAAGTAAATGAAATAAACAAAAATATTCATTTAATAAACATTTAGTAAGCAGTTGACTCTGTTCCAGGCATTGTCCTACATGGTGAAGATATAAGGACACAAAGATAAATGAAATCTCTCTTTTCAAGAAGCTCACAATCTATCAGCTCTTCATGAGTGGAGGTATTTTCCATTGATTGCCCTTGTATCCCCAGCACCTAACATGGTGCTTGGCACATAGTAGCTATCTAAGAAATGTTTTTATTATTATTATTAATTGATTAATTCAACAAATATTCACTTCCAACTCCAGTGGTTCTCTTTACTAGGACTTTGTGAAGACACAGTTTTTTTCTCAGGAAACTTAACATATTTAGTACACTTGGCTCCATTGTGTCATAGGGAGTTCCATAAAAAAGGCTGTTGGAGCTTGGAGAAGACCAAGAACAATGAGGACTGGAGTGGTTATGGAAGATTCTGTAGAAGAAGTTTAATTTGACCTAAAACTTGTTGGCTATTAAAGTTTGGCTAGTGTAAAGCCATGCAAAAGTAGCTTTCCAGAGGACTGCTGCTGTGAACAGCTTTCAAGGTTCTGATAACATAGTAAAGTGTACTCTCTATTTATGCAATAACAAATCAGAGCAAAACATTTACAGAAAATCAAGGTACAGCATTCACAATATTACAACTTATCACAGAAAATCAAAATACATCATTCACCATGTCACAACTCAACAAGTTATCACTAAAAGTGCCACATAGTTTTCAACAAAGTATAATCATTTAGTAACTCAATTGTTCAATCATCCTTAAGGAGGCTTGCCTCCTTAAAGGACACAAAGTACAAAAGTCAAAGCCCTCTACCCATGGGGTGCAATTAAATTACAGTTTCATCAGTCACTACTCAGTACCTTCTTAAGGGGTAGTAGAAAATACAAAAGCCATCCAGCCTAGGTCACAAGTAAAACACAATTTCATCAGTCACTACTTAGTGTACCCTATTTCACCAGTCATTACTCAGAAAATTTCATCAGTCACTACTCACTATCCAGGGAGAGGTCTTTTCATCTTTATTTGAGGCAGGTATCTCCTACCTTAATCCACTAAACTGTCACCTGGGTCCAAAGGCAGATAGCTCCCAGTTCCCTATACAACTCTCCATGCAGTTCCTGCTCCACTTTGGAGCTCACAGCATCCAATCCATCTCAAATCCTTCACAATCTCTGTTCCTGGGAAGACAAGGCTTAATGAAAGCACAATAGCATTCATGCACATTAACAAAGCCACAACAATATTTGTACAAAATACCAGCACCACTGTCATGCTTCCTCAGTCTTCAGCAGCTCCAGTTGGCCATTGGAAGTCTTGCCACCACAAGTTTGAGTTTTGCCACCACAAGTCCAAGTTCTTTGTCAGTTCTCATTTCTCTTCTCAGTTCTTCTCAATTCTCAGTTCTCTTCTCTCTCTCCAGAAGTAGCAGCCCAGCCTCTCTCTCTCTCTCTCTCTCTCTCCTTCCTTTCCTTCCCTTCTCCCCCCCCCACCCCCAGCAGCAGCTGCTCTCTGCCTCCATGATCCTTACTCCAGGAAATTCTGTCTGTGCTCTCCCTTATATAGGTATTAGCTCCTACCTGTTCAGCCCCTTCCTGTTATGTCAACAACAGGGCTTCATACCTCCTGTTCCTTTACAGAGGCTTAATTTAAAACTAGGTGCTAAATAACTGTCATCTAGGGATCTTCAAATTTCTTTACTATTACAGCTAGGGAGAGGAGTGAATATATTACAATTCTGGGAATAACATAAAAACCGGAAGTTTGAAATACTTGGTGTATTCCTGAGAAAGTGCAAATTATTGACCTTCTTAGAACAGTGGATGAATAGGGAGGTATAAGACCAAATGCACGATATGCAAATATACAAGCTCAAGAGGTAATAATTTGCAGAGTTAATGTCATTAAAATGGAGAAATAGTAGATATTTTAAGCATTCTTATATAGATCATTGTCTTTTGGGTGTTCATGTTCAAAGAAATAATCACCTAGTAACTAATATGCAAATGATGAGCCATTCTGTACTTAGAGTAGTGCTTAAAAGATATATATATGTATATATATATATATATATATATATATACATATATATATGTATATATATGGAAGGATTTGTTGTTGTTTTGTCTGTTTCAATTATTTCTGATTCTTCATTGACCTAATTTATTCGCTTGTTTTTGGCAAAGATACTGCAGTGGTTTGCTATTTTCTCTCCAGCTCATTTTTTATAGATGGGGCAATTGAGGAAAACAGGTTTAAGTGACAGCTAGTAAGTGTCTTAGGCCAGATTTGAAGTCAAGATTTGTCTTGCTGACTACAGGCCCAGCCTTCTATCCACTGTGCCACATAGCTGCCCCATAAGGTAGTATAGAATACATTAAAAAGACAATGTAGTTAGAGAAGTTAACCAAGAAATGTTTACAGCCATCCAGCTATTGCTGCTTCTCTATTTCACTCAGATTATGGCAATAGTGTAAGTAAAGAAAATTATGAACTTTCTGTATATAATGCTCATCCTGTATGAAGGAGGAAAGAGAAGAATAAAAGAACTCGCTGTTAGGGTAATTGAAAGAAACAAGAAATTTAGTAGTGAAATTCCTTTGAATGGGGAAGATGATGAGTGTGATTGAGGCAAGTATGATATGATGTCTTACCCTCCCTCTGTTCACTGTCAGATGTTCATGTCACTATATTAGAAACCTGTAATTTCACTGTTTGGTATTTAACTTATAGGAATAGGTTAGTGGAGATTCAGGGAATCTGTTAATTAGCTGATTAATTATTTATTAAGTTAATTATTTAATTATGTTCAATTAAATAAGTTAGTTAAAATTAACCCCAAATTCCCTAGGTCATAGCAGTTGCTTTTTTTTTCATTGCTAAGAATTCTGATGAGTTAGGGAAAAACTACTAATTTCAATCATAAGGCAATTCTGTGATGTACTAGAAGTATAATACAACAGTTTATTTTCATAGTTAATCACAAAATAGCCTTAAGATTGTAATTATGGTTCACAGAAACCTTTCCCAAATATACAGTTAGAGAACTTTTTTTCACTCTGAGCATATCCATTTAGATCTCCTTTTTGCCACTTATAAATTTCTAGATGGAGCGGCTAGGTGGTGCAGTGAGTAAAGCATCGGCCCTGGAGTCAGAAGGACCTGAGTTCAGATCTGACCTCAGACACTTAATGCACACACAAACAAAAACCTAGCCATGTGACCTTGGGCAAGTTACTTAACCCCAATAGCCCTCCAAAAAACAAAACAAACAAAAAAACACTAAATAAACAAATAAATAAATTTCTAGAAAGCAAGTATTTGTAATTTGTGATGGATTCTTTAATCTGGCATGTCTAAGGAGGAAACAAAGGTTTCTCTTGTCATATGTGCTAACTCTATGGGGAAAAAAAGAAAAGAAAAAAGGCATCTTTATGGCACCATTGCCTTTTAGAATATACACAACATACGCCAGCAGAAATATGTCAATAAAAGGGATTCCTGTGAGCATATTACCGTAATTAGAAGCAATTTTCCCTGCTGAGAAAGGATATGTAGTGATTCTTAAATTCTTTAATTATATAAGAGTTCTTTCAATTCTTAGACACTGAGTATGATAATCAGCTTTAAGAAGTGTGTACAATTCCTTGTTAATATATAAGCAAGACATGGTTTTCATTAAACGATGCTTTACCCAGACATATCACTGCTTTATCTCTTTTAAGTAAAAATGATTTATGATGTTCTCTACAAATGACTGAAACAAAAAAGTTATCTTCTCCCTGTTTTCATTCATGTTGTAGGAATGTAGTCCTGTCTTTAATATTATCCATAGACTAATACATTGATAATTATTGAATGGAGAGGCAATATGGAATAGTGGAAAGAGGTTTGAATTTGGGATGTAGAAGGCCTGAAATCAAATTCTTCCTTCAAAACTTACTCTCTGTGTGACTTTGGGAAATTCATTCTTCTTCTTGACAGGTCAGGTTATTCATTTGTAAAACAGAGACAATCATAGAACCCACCTCATAGGGTTATTGTAAAGATCAAACCAGATATTGGGTTAAAAATTATTTGTGAACTTCATAATGCTATAGGCACATCAAATAACAACTGTGGAGCTAAAGGAATCTCATATTTGTCTTACCCAATCTGCACCTTTTGCAGATAAGCAAACTGAGAATTGAGGTGATTTGCTTAAGGTCATACAGGGAACAGAGAGTAGAGCCAGTATGTCTAACCAGATTCTCTGTCTCCAAGTCCAATCCATTTTCTACTGTATCATGATTATTATTTCTAATGTCAATCAGGGTATTAGTATGCCATGAGAAAATGCTACTTTGAGGAAGTTCAGTAGATATCCTCAATTATAATTTTCTTCTTTTTTCTTGGGCCTAGACCAATGATTTCGTTCATATTGGGAAATCCCAAAACTCCTGCTGATACATATCAGCAAAATGTAATTTCATTTTAGAAAAAAAAATCCTACTTATTTTTTAAAAGATGTGATTATTAGATGGACCTTAGTGGAAAATGTTGAAACTATTGCCTAATTATTCCAGAAGTTAGGTGTGTACCTGCATGTGTGTGTGTGTGCATTTTGTATGTACTAGTTTATGTATGTGTTGTTTTCAACATTAGAAGAAGCTTCTGGCTAGCAGGGATGCTTTTCCCATTTTCTTTCTAGGTATAACACTTATCCCAATGCCTGCCTTATAGTAAGTGAAGAAAAATTCTTAAGTGATGATTAACTCATTATGTTTATGGATGTGTGTATAAATGGTGGTGAGTATTATTAAACAGTTAGGGCATTGCACTACATGAGTAGTGCGTTTACCCTGTATGTATGTTTCACAGACCACTTTGTTAGGCTGCTAAATTCCTTCTTAAAACAATATTTTTACATGTAGAAGATAAAATGCCTGGTATTTCAAAGGAAACAGACTGTGTAGAAACACCATTATGAACATAGTTAAAATAAAGTTTCTAAATTCTGGGTTAAGAGTTCCTGGGCAACATAATACTGAGATCTTTCAAGAAATAAGCCAATGTTCCTATTTTTGTGTGGTCCTGCAAAGAAATGCAAACCGTGAATTGCTTGAAGGAGGAATGACTAGATTACCTTTCCCTTTCTCCTATTAAGAGCTCTAGGCTGAAGCAGAAGTAGAACTTTGCCCATGGAATTCCTTGTATACCTTCTGTTGTCCTTCTGTATTGAAGATAATTAGATATTTTTGTAGACTGGTTGAAATTTTTTCAAAATCTGTTCTCATTTGGGAAGCCAAACCTTCTATTGTTGTCTGAAAAGTACTTTTTGATTATCATCTTCTATTTTCTTCTTCCTTTAGCTTTTTATCCATTAATTCCTTTGTCTTTACATAATGGTCAAATCTCTGCTTCTTCCCCAAAATGAAATAAAAATAGGCATCCCTTTAGATGGTAGTTGTATAAATCGTATAAGTTTTATTTATTTTTTTTTACTCAGCCAAAGGGATAGATGTTAATAGACAATTGGAATGTGTCCATAAAATGATAATATATTTATGTCATTGGTACAGATCAAGAAAAAACAAATATCCTATTTGCAGTTTTAAATATGTATATATAATCTATGGAAACTATTTATAATTGCACATATTTTATATGTGATTGGGTGCTATAGCTTAGTGAAAGAAGGTCACCCTGGGGCTATGGAAAATCCTGCATTCAAGTCCCATATAGACAGATTTTAACTGTAACTCTGACCAAACTCCTTACTCCTTCTGTGTCCTATACAACTCTCAGAATATAATCTTAAAGATGACTTGCCAAGCTGTATCTTAGAAGAGGTCTCTTCATCAGAGTAGAGCCATCTTTTCTGAAGATGAGGATGAGGAGAGAGTCAGTGTTGCCTCTATGTAGTTGAAGCTGTGTCATGCTAATGATGACACTTTTCTTCTATACCAAGATGATGGCTTTTAGATAATAAGAAAATATTAATTTATTTTTGTTGTAAATATAAAATACCACAGCAATATTTTTTTCCTTTACTCAAAAGCATTTAAATTATAATTGGATCATAGATATAAAGCCAGAAGGGACATCAGAAGAAAAGTTGTCAAATCTCTCTTTAACAGATGATGACATTGAATCCCATAGTGGTCAAGTAATATATATATAGTCACATACATAGCAGAGTAAGGAATAAAACTCAGTGTTTTTTTAAATAGAAATCTAGCTTTCTTTCTAAGCAACTATGGTACCTTTTCTATATATATATATGTAACTTTGGATGAGTGCACATATATGTAAATATAGTTATATAATGTTTCTATTATAATTATTATTCATCTAGATATGTGATTTCAATGATTTAGGGACCCCCCCCCATCAACATTTAAAGTTTTCCCATCCATGTAGAATAGGGATTCTTTATACTTAGAGAGTTTTGGGGGGCATTGAGATTAAATGATTAATATCCACACAACTAGTTGGTTTCATAGATAAGACTTGAACACAATTTTGATTTGCTGGGATTCCATCCATGATGGTACATGGTCTCTCACAAGTATAACTCATTGAATCTCCATAGAGTGGGTGGCATACTGGATAGAAAACTTGACTCAGACACAGAAAGAGTTAAGTTCAAATTCTTCCTCTGACAAATGTTGCCTGTGTATGCTTTGGTAAGTCATTAAATCCTTCACTGTTTTAGGCCACTCACTAAAATGTTAAATTAGAAAGAAGGTATGAACCTGCATTGAGAGAGGGAGTTTCCTCATTCAGGAATTCCATACATCAGTGAAGTAATGGGTCTAGTTCCTATGAATGTCAACATAGATATTAAGTATGCATATATACCTCTATGCATCTAATATTTTTAAAAACTAAAAATATACTCAAAATGAACAGGTTTTGCAGTTATGGTAGTCATTTTCATGTTTAATATTAAATAACACTTAGGAAAATTGAAGTTTTGGGAAAGTATCTACTTTGTATGCAGGGATATCTTGGGTTGAATATCACCAAATGTCATTATTATCCTGGGGCAGAATTAGAGATTCCCCCCACCCCTCCATCCAGGTGTCTACAGAAAAGCTTATCCTCCATTAAACTTGTCAGTCTTGCCACAAAAATAAAAATAGTTCCCCAGACAGTTTTATATACCTTAAGGTTACCTGGAAGAGTATGCCTTAGCAACACCTACAGATATTCAAGTATCAATAGATAAATTAGGAAAGTTAATGTTGAACTTTGTTTAAAGTTGACTTTGACCTTGATTCATTTCTTCTAATTACTTAGAAATTGTTTTTCAATATGTATACATCTATGGTGTTTCATTAAAAGGGGACTAGAAACATCTTTAAAACCTAGAAAGCATTAAAAAGTTCATGAAAATAACCATGATTTTAAAATGGGAGATTACTAGTAGGAAGTTATATGCATAGTTTTATTACATATATAGAAATATAGATATAAATATATGGATATATATCTTCATTATTGTTTGTTTGCCCTTAAAGGAAAACTCATTTCAACCCTAAATATGTTATTTTTCCCTCTGATTAATGCCTCAAAAAGACAATCCTAGTTACCCTCACCCCAAACTATTTTCATTGTTTTTTTTCCTTTTTTCAGCTTTATAATTTCTGAATCATCAATCATTTGTGGGCAAATGCCTATAATCAGTTATGTTTTATTTTTCTACTTTTACACTTTCTATCCTTTCACTTATAAGAAAATACCTGACATCTAGAATCATCTTCTCTGTCATCCACTGAGTACTTTGGATTGCTTGATTCCTCATCCTGGTGGTTTCCATGTTTTAGAATCTGTACCAAAACTTAGAACAACAAGAATATAACATTTTAGCAATTCAAATCCAAAAGGCTTTACCCATATTAACTCATTTGATCCCCAAAAGGTGAGGAAGGTGCTATCATTATCCCATTTTACAAATGAGCAAATGAGATCAAAGAAAGGTTAAGTGATTTGCCTAGGGTGGCATAGTTAGTATGTGTCTAAGGCAAGATTCAAACTCCTATCTTCCTGACTCCAAGTTTCACAGCTCAGTCTATGCCATCACTTAGATGTCCTCAGTGAATGAAAGATAGAAACTAGGAGCTTATGTGGCTGAAAAACTTCACAGGATTTTTATTTCCTTAGTCTCTTTCTGAAGACCTGAATATGAATTAGATCCTCTGTTGGGGATCAACAATTATTTGTACCAGGACTGAATGCCTTCCCTGGTAACTAGATAAGAACAGTATTTAAATTAGATTTTGCCTGAGCAATATCATTCAAGCCAGTACAGTGCCTCCCTCTTCAAAGTCCTCCTCCCCTGCCTCATCCCAACAAGGATATGAATATTATCAGAAGTCCTCTTCTCATGCCACGTGATGTTCCTTTTTCATTTGAATTTGGATTAGAATATTTGTGCTACTCCCACATAATTGGGTTATTAGGAGGAACAAATTTTTGTACACTTTAGTGTTCTATAAGTGTGAGCTAGTGTTACTGATATGCCCAAACATGAAAGAATAGAATCATCAGAATTCATGGAAGTGCATAAAATTAAAGCACTGACTGGAACACAGAGTCACAACTAGCCCAGGCAACTGGGCCTTTGGCCCAGGTCAGAGAATTTAGAGGATGCTGACAGCTTTCACTATCATTTAGCAGACAGCAAAGGAATAACTGGTTGAGTCCATAGACAAAATATTTCTGTTTTCTTTTTTTAGTTTCCTAGACAGTGAGAGGTTAAATAACTTATCCAGTGTGGAAGAATATTATATGCTATAATAGGAAATAATTAGTTGGTATATTTCCCTTGCTCTTTGTCTCACAACAACCATACCTCATTCAGGTATCGATTTCATAGACGGGGAATCTAGAGAACAGAAAAGTTTGATGATTGGCTCATAGTCACATAATTATTTTCTGCCAGAGAGCATATTTGCACTCAGGTCTTCTAGGTATCCAGACTAGCA
>WOXC01002200.1:0-62888 GCA_011680675.1 Gymnobelideus leadbeateri | reverse complement strand
ATATGTATACAAGTCCACAAGGACAGGTTCTTCTCACATGATGGGATTCATGCTCACAGCTGGAAGGATTCTCCCCCTGCCTCCATTCTGGCTCTAACCTTGACACTCTGATCTCAGACTCTCTTCCCATCCACCCCTGGAAGAGGGGAGAGTTGGCTTTATCTAGCCCAAGCACCTTCCTTTTCCTTGGGGCAGGCACCTCTCTGAGCCCCCTCATGGGACCCTTTCTTTATGGGTTTTCCCCCCACTACATCTGCTTCTTGTCACCCTGGGACTGCCTCCTTTGCTTGTATCTGTCACCCCAGCACTTAGCACCGGCTCCTGCACAGTTGAGGCTTGATAATCCAAGTCTCTGTCTCGTGTGTCTGTCTGTCTCTATCCCCTCAGCTTCCAGTTGCTGACACATGTGTTTGTTTTTATTCTGTGTTCCCCATGGGACACCCCCCCCCAGCCCTCCCTCATCTCTATCAGCCCCTAGAGTCCTATGACCCATGTGAGTGTGGGTGTGAAGGGGGAGATCTGTGCTAGGATCAGGGTGACCTGGCTTTTCCCAGAGGTTACGAGTCCCAGATGGGAACATTGGCTCCTTAGCCTCCCAAAGGCATTTTTGGTCCTGAGGACACAGGTCCCTTCCCCTTCCTCCCAGTCCTAGATGGCTCAGGGCAGTCTTAGAGCAGAAACAAAGTGTCAGAGGATCCTGCACAAGGACCCAGGCTGGTCAGTTTGAGCCAGGGAGGGCAAGAGCCAGAGACCAGCTGGATGTAGTCACGGTCAGTCCAATCGATGGAAATGCCAATGGGTAATGAGCAGCATGGCCCCTTCCTCACTGGCCCCCATGGGGTACCATCAGGCAGTGCTCTCCACAAGAGCAGTGGACCCAAGCAGTGGCTTTGCATGGCTACGAGCTCCACCCAGCAAGCATTTATTAATAGCCACTGTATGTAGAGCCAGCCACTTGGTGCTGAAGCTACAGAGATGAAAATGCCCCCAAATCTGCTGCTGAGGGCTGATACCCCCTGGGGTGCACAGAGGCCAAGCCCAAGGCATCACCTTCAGGGAAGACCTCAGCCTGGCATGGAGTCACCACAGGCTCCGGAAGGCTCTGCTGGCCGGGGAAGGGGCCCTGGGAATCCAAACCTCACAGACCAAAGGATCTGGTCTGAAAAACTTGGAGTCAGTCAAAGGGCTGAACTGGAGGGCCTAGAGGGCCTTGAGGCTGCAGGTTGCCCCCCATCCCCCACCCTGACTTATCCCATTCTCCCGCCTTCTCCACCCCAAGCAAAGCATCCCTGGCTCCCCCAGCCACCTGGTCACTCTCTTTTGGGCCTTTGCCAAACAGACCTAACTGGGATGGGAGGGTGGGGTAGCACAACCTAAGAGCAGTGTGTTAGTGTGTATGTGTGTGTCTATGAGAGTGTAACAAGGGGCAAGAGGGAGCACAGTCTAACAGCACTGTGTGTGTAGGTGTGTCTCTGTGTGTGTTTGTGTGTGACAATGTAACAGGATAAGAGGAAGCACAGTATAACAGCTGGGGTGGGGCGCCCTCAGTTCAACTGAGACACAACCTCACTCTATCCTTAGTGGGAGTGAGGCCTGGAGCACAGCCTTCTTTACCTCATCCTGGCCCCAGGCAGTGTGGCCCACTGGATTCACTGGTGGACCTCCCTGTGGTAGTCCACCCCTTCCTCCTGAGGCCTCAGTTTCCTCATCAGTAGACAGAGAGGGATGGGGAGGCCCCTTTCTCTGCTACCATTCTCTGACCTGGGCACTTGTGTGATCCGTGACTGTGCCCCTACTCTTGGGGTACAGGGGCTCAGGCTCACCTCAACAGCACCGCGAGTATATGCCTTGACCTTGCTGTCAATCTTTAGGATTTCCAGTTCATACTCCAGGCATTCCACCTCTATCATTCTCCCGGGATTCTGGGGATCAGAAGAATGTCAGTGGTAGCCTAGCCTTCAGGAAGCTGCCAGGGAGCCCCCTGCCAACAGCTGACTAGAAAACCTTGAGACAGTCTAAGAAGTTCTCTGATGTTTCATTTTCTCTCCCAATTGTCTCCTTGCCTAAACAGAGTCTCTGAGGAACCTTGTCAACTACTGGCTCATTTCCTGAGTTACTTTCCAGTCACTGGCATGAGAAATGTGAGTGTCTCTGGGTATCAAGGTCATCTTATCTACGAGAGGGATGAGATACCCCAGGTGCCCCAGGTGTGGTTCTGGGAAGAAATCCTGAATTTAGTTACCCGGTGGGTTGGTCATTTTTCATGGGACTGAGGAGGGGGAGATACTCCAAACGCTAAGGAATCTGTCTGTGTCAGGGTGTGTGTCGGGGGGGGGGGGTGCTGTGCCTGGACAGCATGACTTAGCTAGGAACACCAAAGCTTCATGGACCCATGCCCTCTCTTCTCCCCTTGTTGGCCCAAACCCTGTACTGCCTCCCACTTCTCTGGCCCCCATTTCTCAGCTCTCTCCAGTGACCTCCCCCCCTTCTCTTCTCTTCCCTTCCTCACTTGGGCCAATCCATCCTCAGCCTCTGGCTGAGGCATGCCCAATCACTGGCCATCCGGTGTTGTTATTCAGGCATTAAGTCATGTCTGACTTTTCACAACCCCATGAACCATAGAACCATAGCCCCTCCTCTCCTCTACTCTCTGCCAGACTCAGTCCAAGGTCATGTTTATTGCTTCCATGAGACCATTTATCCATCTCATCCTCTGCTGTCCCCCTTTTGCCTTTTTCCTTCAATCTTTCCCACTATCAGGTTCTTTTCTAGAGTCCTGTCTTCTCAGTATGTGGCCAAAGTATTTAAACTTCAGCTTCCTTATTTGGCCTTCCATTGAATAGGCTGAATTAATGTCTTTAAGTATTGATTGATTTGATTTCCTTGCAGTCCAAGGGACTCTCAAAAGTCTTCTCCAGCATTGCAGTTTGAAAGTGTCAATTCTTTGGTGCTCAGCTTTCCTTAAAGTCCAGCTCTCATAGCCTTTCATTGTTTTTTTTTTTGTTTTGTTTTGTTTTGTTTTTTTGGAGGGGGAAAAACAAGGCAGTTGGGCTTAAGTGACTTGCCCAAGGTCACACAGCTATTAAGTGCATCAAGTCTGAGGCTGGATTTGAACTTGGATCCTCCTGACTCCAGGGCCAGTGCTCTATTCACTGTGCCACCTAGCTGCCCCCATACATTGTTATTGGGGAAACCATAGCTTTGGCTATATGGACCTTTGTCAGCAAGGTGATGTCTCTGTCTTTAAGTGTGCTGTCCAGATTTTCCATAACTGTCCTTCCAAAGAGCAAATATCTTTTAATTTCTTAGATGCAGCCACCATCTACAGCGATCTTTGAGCCCAAGAATGTAAAATCTGACACTGCTTCCATTTCTTCTCCCTCTGCTTGCCAAGACCTTCGTTTTTCACCCCTATCAAGAGGCTTCTTAGTTCTTCACTTTCTGTTGTCAGAGAAGTATCATCTGCATATCCAAGGGTGCTGATTTTTCTTCCAGCGGACTTAATTCTGGCTTTTGAGTTGTTCAGCCTGGCATTTCACATGACATACTCTTCATACAAGCTAGACAAAGCTGGACATAGAGCCTTGCTTACTCCTTCCCCAATCTGAACCTAGCAGTTGCTCCATGTTCCCTTCTAAGTGTTGCTTCTTGGCCCAATTCAGGTTCCTCAGGGGACAGTGAGATGACCTGATGCTTCCGTCTCCTTGAGAGTTTGCCATATTTTGTTGTGATCCATTCAAAGGCTTTAGTGTAGTCAGTGTATTGGGAGGAGATACTTTTCTGGAGCTCTTTTGCTTTCTCCATCATCCAATGAATGTTGGCAATTTGGTCTTTAGCTCCCCAGCCTCTTTAAAAACCAGCCTTCTCTTCTGGAAATCCCGAGTTCATGTCTTGTTGAAATCTCATTGGCAGTATCTTAGGCAGAACCTTGCTGGCCTGTGAAATAAGCACAACTGGTTGGTAATTGGAATATTCCTTGGCATTGCCCTTCTTTAGGCTTGATATGTAAACTAATCTTTTCCAATCCAGTGGGCACTGTTGAGTTTTTCAAATCTGCTGACATAGTGAGTGCAGCGCTGTAACAGCATTGTCATTTAAGGTTTTAAATAGCTCACCCCCACTAGCCTTATTGCTAGAATGCTCCTAAGGCTCCACTTGTCTTCATTCTCCAGGATGTCTGGCACTGGATCAGTAACCACACCTTTAGGGTTATCCGGGATCTTTGGGGATCTGTGAGGGTCCTTCTTGGAGAGTCCTTTTGTGCGTTTTTGCTGCCTCTTCCTAATCTCTTGTGTTTCTGTTAAATCCCTACCATTTGGTTTTTTTTTACCGCACCCGTTTTTGCATGAAACCTTCCCTTGATATAGCTAGTTTTCTTTGCCTTGCTCATTAAAAACAAAACAAGCGAACCAACCCCTGATCTCACTGTTATTCTCTGGACTCACACAGCGGCTGCGCACATCTTTCCCTTCTCCCTTTCCTTCTCTCCTCACTGCCTGTAAAGCTTCACCTGACGCCATCTTGCTTTCCTGCTCTTTTTCTTTGTGGCTGCCTCCCATACAGTATCATGAACCTCTGACCGGAGTTCTTCAGGTCTACCAAATCTAACCCCTAAATGCAGTCATTGCCTCCACCTCATCCCCATGAGGTGGTACCTATATGGTCAGATGGTTTCCCCTCCTTTCTTCAATGTAAGTCTGAATTTTCCAAGAAGGATGGCTCAGGGTCTTCCAGAGCAGAGGCTTCAGGGGCCATCCAGGACATCTTCCCCCACTCCAACCCTAAGTGACCAAAGACAACTTGTGGAGAAATGAAGGCGAGGTGTCACCGCCCAGGAATCTGAGCCCTCCACTTAGAGGCAAACATGTGGCTTCAAGTTCTGCTATGACAGGTGAGCTCCGTGAGCTCCTCAGCCCAGTGAGCCTGTTTCCATGTAACAGGAGCTCCACTGCCTGCAGCACCTCATTTGAAAGAATATCCATGTTGGGCTAGGGACACTCGGTTGAATCAATCCATCCATCAATTCTTGGGAAGTTGGGCTATGCCTGGCCTGCACACCACCTGAATCAATGAGGTCATTGCCACTGGCCTCAGGAACCAGTGAAAACAGAGAAGGGCTCTCTCAGGGCCAGAGAGAGATTCCAAAGGTCTGCAGGGCTGGCAAGGGGAAGCCAGTCCAAGGGGAGGGGGAGAGAGAAGACAGGGGTGGAGGAGGGGGTGCTCAGAGGGAGTCCCGAGAAGGGTCAGCTCCTCTCCCCCATCTTTACATACAACGAGATGATCCTGTCTCATGGCTCAGTTGCTGCCCATCACTTGGAGTGACCAGAGCCCAGGAGATCACTGAGACAGGAATAGAGTGGAAGGGAAGAACAGGGAGAAGCTCCCAAGTTTCCCCCCTGGGGGTGCTTTTCATCAGTTATAAATTCTATCATGTAGCCATGCTGGGCCCTCCCCATTAAAGCTTCTGAGGAGCTGGTTACTGAACTCACAAAATGCAATCACAAATCCATGTCTTCCTGTGTTCCTGGGAGGAGCTAACAAAGAGGCTCTTGGGATATTGGCCCGATTCTCAGGAAAACAGAGCATGCTTGGACCGTGCCCTGGCAGCCCCCCTCTCTCTCTGCTCCCTCAGACAGCTGCTCGTCTTCGGCCAGGGTCTTTGTCCCCACGGCCCGAGGCAGGGCCTAACCTAATGGATCACCCAATCGCTGAATCTCAGACTGTTGGGTGCCCACCCATGCCTGACCAGGGAGCCTCCTTGGGCCTCTCTCATGACCCCACACATGACCAGTCAGACTCCTCTCTGCCCCTTAATGGCTCCTTCCCAGCCCCTAGCCTCCCCAGACCTCTCTCTCTCTCATGGAGGCTGGCCACTATGTTTTCCCAACATTTACTTCTCCAGGCTCCAGGCCAGCTGTCCTAGACAGCAGCAGCCCAGAATAAAAGAAGCATTTTCTATAGGGTATCCCCGTCCCCTCCAGGGTGGCTTCCTTGGAGGCCCATGTCCTTCATGCCTCTTCCTTCTTGTCCTTGCAGGGCTGAGTGCCTGGCCCAGTGTGGGGTCCTGAGGGCTTGTCGAGCTCCACCCCCATCATCAGAGGCAGAGACTAAGGGTCACTCTCCAATGGCAAGCAGGCTACCTCTATGTGCACAAATTCCACACTAGCTAATTCCCTGGCCAATCTCTTCCTCCAAAGCTCCCTGCCTTCTGGGACAGGAGAGGACTCTTCTGTCAGAGACTCTAAAGTCTTTCAACAGAAATGTTCTCTAACATTTTTTGTTTGCAAACCTCTGTGCCCAGAGCTGCCCTGGGATGCATCTCCACCTTCCTGACCCCTCTCACCCTCATTTCTTCATCCTGTGTCCATCCAGTCTCCCTCCAGCCTGCACCCTCTAGACACAGAGCACTGGGCTAGACACCAGGGGGCTATGGCACAGTCATATATGACAGGGTCCCCAAGAGAACAAACAGAAGCTCTCTTGGCCAGGCCTGAGGAGAGGCCTGCTGTCCAGCTCACCCCCTTGGGACACTCACTGCCATGCAAGGTCCAGCTCTCACTTCCCAGCTTTTTTGTCCATTCTGATTTCCTCTTCTCTGAATTTCCACATCCCTTAGAGACCAGAGCCAATTGTTTAATTCTGTGTGGGTTGTGGGATTCCTTCCCTCCTTCCCACTCCCACCCTGTCACTTAGCCCCCTGTGGACTAGTGAAAGGGGGGAGAATCCTCAAGGACAGGACCAGGTCCATTCAACATGCATTAAACACCACTAATCTAAAAGGCACTGGGTGTGACAGAAAGGATGCAAACAAAAATTTCGGGGGGTCTCTGTTACTTTTGATCAAGGGGTCTATAGCTGGGGAAATCTGGGAAAGGTTCCCAGGCTACAGGTGCCAGAGAACCATGCCAAGAAGGAAGCCAGGCCTACATGGAAGAGGTGGATCTGAAGAGGGGGTGGTGCTCCTGGCATGGGGGATAGCCTGTCCAAAAGCATGGCAGCTGGAAGAAGAGGGGGAAGATGGGGGGAGAAGATGCCCTGTGTGCATCCTGGAGGACAACCTGATGCCTTACTGGAAGGGGACAGAAGCTGCCAGAGCAGAGGAGTGATGGGCTCAGACCTGTGCCTCAGGAAGTTTGTGGCAGCTGTGTGAATCAGGGAGAAGAGGGGGAGAAGGAGTGGGAGGAGGCTGCCCCACATGGAGAGGCTGAGCAGGGGTCTGAACTTGGGTGGTAGGGAGGAGGACAGGAGATAATAATACCAAATGATCTTGTCAATAATACCTATTTGGGAAGAAGCTAGGCAGTTCAGTGAATGCGGCACTGGCCCCGGAGTCAGGAGGACCTGAGTTCAAATCCAGCCTCAGACACTTAACACTTACTAGCCATGTGACCTTGGGCAAGTCATTTAACCCCAATTGCCCAGCCTTCCCCACTCCAAAAAAAAGAGAAAAATTAATACTTATTTGGGACCCAGTCTGTGATCTCCCTGGGGTGAAGAAAACTCTTTCTGCCCATGTCATCAGCACCACTTCCTACTATCCCATAGTCTTAGTGACCTTTATCTGGCCAGGGTCACAGAAGCCAGCACAGCTAGAGCCACACTTGAACACAGGCCTTCCTGGCCCCCAGAGCAGCTCTTTCTCCTTGATATACCCCTGACTCTTACTCCTAACATCTGGCACTTCTACCTTACAGGCATCCCCTCATTTGATTCCCCCAGCTGCCCCATGCTGTGTGGGGAACACTGAGACACCCAGAGGCTAGTGACTGGACCTTTAGCATTAGATGGGGGCTCAGTCCAGGGTCCTTCTGCCTCCAAGTTCTGCACTTGGTCCAGCCTCTTTCCTCAAACTTGATGGGCTCTGGAAGATCCTCAGGGGGGGTCACCACCTGCACCCAGGGCATACTGGGGACTGCAGAGGCCCGTGCTTCCTGACCCCCCCCAGACCATGCCAATACTCACTGTCTGCTTCATGGCTTTCAGGTCTGTGATGCAGTCGCTGGAAATTTCAAGGCATTTCAAGCTCAACGAAAAACGAGCTAATTCTAAGAGCAGCTGGATCCTGGGGGGTGAAAGGAGACCCTTGGACGGGGCACCATGGGAGGGGCTGGCCTCAGGGGACTCCAGGAGGAATGCGCCACCCCAGACCCTCTCTGGGCAGTTTCTGGGCCAGCTCCTCCTTTCCTGCCCTCCCCAGACATGGTTTCATTCTAATGAAGCCCCAAGGAGAGCCACACCCCTTCCAGTCTGAGCAAGGATGCTGCATGCTGCCAGGTAGAGAAGTGGGTCTTGCTGACCCAGAGGGTCAGATGCCCAGCAGGAAGTACCACCTGGACCCACCTCCTGAGCATGTGTGCAGGTGAATCTGACTCTGTCCGCACTGGACATGGGAGTGACCACACACATACTGGGAATACTCTGATTACCGGACAAATCCTTTTCTGTGAAGGTAAACTTCCCCCTGGGAAAGATTCTCATGACCTTCCCCAGGCCCAGAGGCTGCCCCACCCCCCAGGCAGCCTGAGGCAGCCTGGGCCAGCCCCTCAAAGTCCAGGGCACTCACTTTTCATCCTCAAGGGATTCTTGGTCCTCATACTGCTGCAGGAGGTCATAGGCCTCCTTCAGATACTTGGTGGTCTCCTGCAGGGGCAATTTCTTGTTCAGCTGCCTGAACAAGATGATTCAGTTAGGAATCTGGGTGGCAGGATCCCAGCTCCCTAGCCCCTTCCAGCCTCTCCTGTCTCTGTCAGTCCAGAGTCAGAAGAAAGCCCCCAGCCTTGACTTGAGTCAGGGCTACATGGAACCTGGAAGGACCTGACAAGGCCTTCAGGTTGGGGGAGCCTTAATGACTGTAGAGCAGAGCATGAGTCCCAGCCCCTTCCAACAGCCCATCCTCTGGGACCCAGAGCCCAGGTCTTGGCGTCTCTTCTTTGTCCTTTCAACAGGAGGTGGAACAGTAAGGAGAAGGCCTGGGTCTTGGCACCAAGGCCAGAGGCAAACTCCGAGCCTTCTTCATGCCCACTGTTAGCCTGTCCAGTGCTGAGAATGACCCCAGCTTCTCCAATCACTGCCCCCAAAAGGAATCGTATCCTTAGGGAGAGAGGGATGGGGGAGAGGGGGAGAAACAGAGAGACAGAGACAGAAACAGAGACAAAGAGAGAGACAGAGAGAATCAGAGAGAGACAGAGACAGAGAGAAAGAGGCAGAAAGAGGGAGAGAGAGGAGGAGGAGGAGGAAGGAGAGAGAGAAAGAGGGACAGAGAGACAGAGGGGAGGGAGAGAGAAGGAAGGAAGAAGAGAGAAAGAGAGAGAGGAGGAGGAGGAAGAAGGAAAGAAAGACACGAAGAAAGAGGGAGGGAGAGACATATACAGGAGCAGCAGCATCGATGGTGAATATTTACACAGCACTCACTATGTGCCAGGTGCTGGCATGAATTTAGGGTTAGGGTTGTCACGACAACCCTGGGAGGGGCTGTTATTGTACCAATTCACAGGTGAGGAAACTGAGGCAAACAGAAGGGCAGTGACTTGTCCAGGGCCCACAACTATCAAGCGTCTGGGGCCAGGTTAGAGCTGCCGCCTCCGGCCTTCGCGCCAGGGCTCTGTGCCCCGTGATTCCGCGCTGCCCGGATGAGGTACAGGGAGCAGTGGGCAGCGCGGCTCTGGGCTGCGCGGACCCTCGGTACAGAGGAAGCCCCCGCTCCGGGCAGCCCCAGCCCCGCCACCGGGGCCTCCCCTTGGTGTAGCTTCAGAAGGTTTGCGGTTGTAGGGGGTTTGGGGGTGAGATCGCCGACCACTACTCACGATTTTAACGTGTTAATGTTAAAAAGGATGGACAAGCTGATGGAACCTTCAGTTTCTTCTTTTATTTTTGTCACGTCCGCGAGCTTGTGCTGCACCTAGTAGGGAAACAAGAAGCGTCGGCACAGGAAAACCTCCCCCCCGGCCTCTCCACTGCTCCCCAGACCCCTCCCCTGCTCCCCAGGCCCAGCCCCTGACCCTCATGCTTAGTGCCTGCTCCCCAGGCCCAGCCCCTGCTTCCTGGCCCCTCCCCAGGTCTTCCTGACCGCGCCTGAGGACACTTGGCAGTCACACCTTAACCAAGACCGAGGGTAGTCCGGAGTCCACCCAGTTAGAGCTAGCCCAAGCCTTCGTCCCAGGACATCCTGGTGCGGGGCAGGGTCACAGAAGGCACAGCAGCCAGGGTGAGCCTTGCTCCCGCTCCTACCCTGGACAGCTCCTTGCCCAGCTCAAGGCGCCCCCCCACCCCCACCCCAGACAGCCCAGAACCCCCTTTTGAGCGCAGCGCTCAGCTCGGTTCTTGGGATACAAACGCGGAGCGGCCACGGGCCCCACCGGCTCGGCCCAACCTTGGGAGCTGCCCACAGAGCTTGTCCTGGACCCCTGCAGGGAGTCTGTGCAGGGTAGCAAGGAGCCCATTTCACACAGCATCACACAGCCCTCACTACACACTTTCACTTGTTGTTTGGTCCAGTCTGTCTGACTCTTCGTGACCCCACTGGGGGTTGTCTTGGCAAAGATACCTGAGAGGTTTGCTATTTCCTTCCCCAGCTCATTTTACAGATGAGGAAATTCAGGCAAATAGGGTGAAGTAACTTGCCCAGGGTCACACAGCTAGGAAGTGTCTGAGGTCAGATTTGAACTCAGGTCTTCCTGACCTGGTGCTGTATCCACTGAACTGGCCTATACACTGCCCTTTATCCAGGCACTGCCTGGAGGACCCCACCTAGAGTTAAGACTCCCAGGGCTGTCTAGTGGCCTTCAGTGAGGTGGTAGGAGAGAACCGTCTCCAGTTTGGGAGAGCTCTCATCTTGGATGTTTTCCCTGATATCAAAACTGAACCTGCTTCTTTGGAATCCTCACCTGACCCTCTCCTAGTTCTGACCTCTGGACAAAACAAGGCTGGGCCTCCCTCCTATGGACAGCCCATCTTACATTGGGCCTCTCTATGACCCCCTTCCTCTCTAGCTGATCCCCAACATATGTCCCCCTCAATCCCACACATGGCTTCCCCTCTCACTGCCCCTCTCTCCAGGATCCCAGACTGGTCTTTACCACCAAATCACACCAACCCAGAATCTGCTTTTTCCCTGTTTAGCTTTTTAAGCATAGCGCTATTGATAGCATATTTTTACATTACCTACACTTCCAATGTGCTTCTCCCCCTTTTTCCTCCACAAAGCTATTTCTTAGAACAAACAATAAAGGGGAGGGCAGAGAAAAGCAATTTAGCAGAACTAACCAACACCTTGAAAAAGCAAATCAGACATTATCTGTGGAGCTCAACCCCCGCAGCCGCCACGTCTGCATAAACGGTCCTTCTCAAAGCTTGTCTCTGCATCCCAGCTCTCAGAGTCCACTTAAAGGTTTTCTCTCCCCCTTCCCTCCCCTGCCTTCTCTCCCCCTGCCCTCCCCTTTCCAGGCATGTGCTGAGCAGTGCTGGAGTAAAGGGCGGCATTGCCCATCTCCTCCCCAGCCCTCCAATTCCTGGTATCTACATCCATTCTTCTTCTCGATGGTGCACTGCATAGAGTGCTGGGCCTGGAGGCAGAAAGAGCTGGCTTCAAAGCCAGCTGTGTGTGATCATTCAACCTCTCCTGCCTTAGTTTCCTCAACTGCAAATTGGGGATAATAACCGCCCAGGGTTATTGTGAGGATCAAACGGAACATTAGTGAAAAGCAATCAGCACAACAGGTGCTGGATAAATGCTGGTTGCTGTTACTATTAGCTGGGCTATAAAGTGCTGCAAGGAGAATCGTGTCAAGGGCCAGACTCCTCAGGACTCGGGGCGGCGCCCTCTGCCTGCCAGCGCCTCCTTTTAATGCCTCCAGGGGTGCCTCCGCTTCTCCTTCTGAATTCACTGACTTCCATATTTCAAAAACAAGATGACAATCTGAATGTGCTTTCCAAGGTCACCTCACCATGATGGAAAAGATCCGCTGATAGCTGTGTGGGGCATTCATCTTGATAAATGGCGCAGCACTAGCACAGAATTTCCCAGCAGCCTCCACCTCGCCAGCCTCCAGGTAACACTCCAAGAGCTCTCTGCAAAAAGAAGACATGAGGCTGGAGCAGACAAGGAGTTCTCCCAGTCGGGGAGCCGTGCCGCTCATCCTCTGGCGCCCGGGGGAAGTTCCTGGCCTGGGGAAAGCCCTGATGCCCCCACCCCAGGGGCTCTGCTCCCCAGGAAGTCAAGAAACAAAAGGGACCCTGCAGCCTTGCAGCATTCTCCGTGGAGCCTGGGACTCAGCAGGAGTTGCAGCAGAATTGACCGCAATTCCCTTGAGTGAGGGGTGGGAGCTCCCATAGTTTGTGGTGCATTTCTCCCTGTCAGTGATTTGGAACAAGTTTTTGAATGGTTGTGGCTGCCGGCCTGTCTGTTCTTTTTTGGAAGGTGCTTTTTTTTATCACACTTAGGGGGGAATAAGGATGGTAGTAACTAACATTTATATAACACCTACTACGTGCTAAGTGCTTCACAACTATTATATTGATCTTCACAATAAGCCTGGGAGGTCAGTGCTATCATTACACCCATTTACAGATAAGTAAACTCAAGCAAACACATTAAGTGACTTGCCCAGGGTCACACAGCTAGTATTTCAGGCTGGATTTGCACCCAGGCCTGGCACACTACTCACTGCACCACCCAGCTGTCCTAAATTGTATAGATTCCCCAATTCTCTTGAACACCATTCCACACAGGTTTTTCCCAGTTCTGTTTTCTTTCTCATTTTAATTGTGTTAATTGTTTCTGCCAAAGCTTGCTAAGTTCATGCAGTGCAAACATTTGGGACCCATTAGCATCTCCCACCACAAGGACCAAATGTGTGCAGAACTGAGGAAGAGAGTCCCAGACCAATGACCTTTGTTTGGGACTCGGGTTAGGGTCAGGGTTAGAGGCAGAAGCAGAATTAGTCAGAGTAAATTTTAGGTTAGTTTCCAAAGATCAAAGATCCAGGCAGAAGCATTTGGTTTGGTTTCAGGGATGACTTTGTTTATGAAAAGTTATAGTTTTGTTGAAAGATCTGGACTGCAGCACCCACTCCCACCATGTTCTTCCCCCTTTTGTCACTATTTCCTTTGAAATTTTGGATGTTTTGTGAATCCAAATGAATTGTTATTTTGTTATTTTGTCTAGTAACCTTTCAAGAATTCAATTGGTTCAAATTAAATCTGTAATTAATATAGGTAGTATTGCTATTTTATTACATTAGCACGGTTTAACAATGAACAATTAATACCTACTTATTTAAAGGTTTTCTAATTTCTGAACCCTAGAAAAACCTACTAAAACTAGTTGAAATAATGAACAATTTCGGCAAAGTTGCAGGATATAAATAAACTCATACAAATCATCATCATTTCTATACACTACCCAAAAAACCTAGCCAGAAGAGACAGACATAGAAATTCCATTCCTCCCAGGACAAACCCAGGGGACTCCATGAACACAGTTACAAAACACTTTTCACACAAATACAGATCTAAACAATTGGAAAAATTATTAATTACTCATGGATAGGTTGAGTCAACATAATAAAAATGACAATGCTACCGAAATGAATATATTTACACAGTGACGTGCCAATAAAACTACCAAAGAATTATTTTATAGAGCTAGAAAAGGTAAGAACAAAATTCACCTGGAAGAACAAAATGTCAAGAATATCAAAGGAATCATTGGGGGGGGGGGGAGGAGGCAAGGCAGTGAAGCAGTACCAGATACTGTATTATAAAGTAGTAATCGTCAAAAGAACATGGTACTCACTAAGAAACAGACTGGTAGATCAATGGCATAGATTAGGGTACACAATAGTAAAGGACCATGTCATTTAGTGCTTGATAAATCCAAAAACCCAAGCATTTGGGACAGGAACTCACTATTTGACAAAACTTCTGGGGAAATGAGAAAGCATTTTGGCAGAAACTAGGCACTGGCCAACATCTCACACCACGGAACAAGGTAAAGTGAAAATGGATAAATGATTCAGATACAAATGGTGATACAAGAAGTAAATCAGGAGCACTTGCATGTCAGATCTATGGATGAGAGGAGAGTTTGTGACCAAATGAGAGATAGAAAAGATGACAGGATAATTTTTATTATATTTGATTATATATATATATATACACACACATATAAAATTAAAAAGCTTTTGTACAAGCAAAGCTAATGCAGCCAAAATCAGAAGTAAAACAAGAAACTGGGGAAAAAACTTTTCAGCAAGTTTCTCTGATAAAGGACTCATTTCTCAAAATATTTAGGGAACAGAGCCAAATCTTTAAAAATAAGAACCATTTCCCCAGCTGATGAATGGTCAAAAGACACAAAAGGACAATTTTCAGAAAAAAAGAACACAAAGCTATTAATAGTCACAAAAAAAGCACTCTAAATCATTATTAGAGAAATGAAAATAATTTTGAGTATCCCCTTCACATTTGTCAGTTTGCCTAATATGAAAGAAATGGAAAATGACAAATTTTGAGGGAGATGTGGGAAACTGGGACACTAATGCAGTGTTGTTGGTGGAGTTGTGAACTGATCCAACCATTCTGGAGAATAATTTGAAACTAAACCCAAAGGGCTATCAAATTGTATATACCTTTTGACCCAGCAATATCACTACTAGGTCTATATTCCAAAGAGATCAAAGAAAAGGACCTATATGTACAAAAACATTTATAGCAGCAGCTCTTTTTATGGTGGCCAAGAACTGGAAATTGAGGGGAAATGACTGAATAATTTGTGGTGTATAACTGTAATGGAATACTGCTATGCTATAAAAAATGATGAACAGGGTGCTTTCAGAAAATAAAACCTAGAAAGACTCAATATGAACTGATGCAAAGTGAAGTGAGCAGAACCAGGAGAATATTGTACACAGTAACAGCAATATTGTACAATGATCAACTGGGAAAAACAGCTATTCTCAGCAATTTTCAGAATTCCACAGGACCCAGGATGAAAAAGACTCTTCACCTCCAGGGAGAGAGCTGATAAACTTTGAGTGCAGATTGGAGCAGACATTTTTTAAGCTTTATTTTTAATTTTTATTTTGTTTGTGCATTCCTTTGCAAATAGCTAATATAGAAATATGTTTGGGATTATCTCACATGTATAACCATAACCCTAAATGAAAATAAAAGTGCTTGCCTTCTCAAGGAGGGGGGAGAGGTGGAAGAAAGGAAGGGAATCTGAAAAATGATTGTTAATTTTTTATTACATGTTTAAGTGTGAAATATCTGACAAAAGAGATTAAAAAAAGACAGGCTTCTCTGATTTCTGTAAAGAATGTAGCTGGATTTACATGATTCCTGGGTGTGCCTTGAAGGCAGACTCACAGGTGTTTTCTGTCTTCCGCAGAATTTCTGTAGTGAATTTACATTGAGTTCCCTTTTCCTTCTCTTCCTGCTGAGTTTTGTTGGTAACACACAGAAAGACTCAAGTCTTTCATTTTATATCCTGCTACTGGGGTGAAATGACTGTAGAAATCATGTTTTGGTTAAGTCTTTAAAGGGATCTGCTTCTTGTCTCAACAACTTTATCCTGTCCATTTGCAGTAACTACCCTACCTAAAAACAGATTAAATGAGAGCAGTGATAATAAGAGAGAGCCAACTGGCATCTCTCCAGCACCGCCAAGAGGGGGTCTTGGTTTAGATTATAACTTAGAGAAGATCTCATGAACAGTTGTAACGGACACGAGTGCATATTCTATCAACAGCTTTTTTCAGCATTCTTTATATAATCATTTGATTTTAAGATTTTTTTTTTGATGAATGGGGTCTATCATTTTATAGTTTTCTTTATATTGAAGCAAGCTTGCACTATATCCCTAGTATAAATCTGACCTGGTCACAGTTGATCATTTTGGCGAGATGTTGCTAATATTTTGTTCGCTATTTTGGCCCCAGTGTTGGAGATAATGGTCTGTAGTTTTTTTGGTCTGCTTTATCCATCTCTGTTTAAGGAGCCACATTATCTTACTGGAGGAGTTTGGTGGGATGCCTTCTTTCTGCTTATGCAAACAGAATACATAATGTAGGAGTTAAAGTTTGAATGTCCAATAGAATACATTTGCGAATCCATCTGGTCCTGACCCCTTTTCTTTGAGATATCATTGAAGGTTTGTTTTATTTTTCTGAAACTGGACTACTGTAGTTAAAATATCTATTTCTTGTTCTAGGCATTTTATATTTTTGTAAATATTCACCTGTTATGCTGACTAGTTTTGTTGTCCCAGCATTGGGAAATTTTTTTAATAATAATTTCCTTTGTTCCCTCTTATCTATTGTAAAACCTCTATTTTCATTAGAATGTAATTTGCTTTTTCTCCCCTTTTAAAATCAAATTAGCTGAGTTGATCTAATTTTGTTTCAAAAACAGCTTCGAGCTTTATTCAGAAATTCAATTTGTTTATTCTTTGATTTTTCAGAATTTCCATTCTTTGTGTTTAGTTGTTCCTTTCCTATTTCATTATGACTATTTTTAGTTGCAATCACTTCAGTGACTCTTTGTTGAGCAAAGTGTTTAGAGAGATAAATGTTCCTCTAGGGATTGCGTTGGCTGCCTTCCAAAAGTACGAGGTTGTCTTATCGTATTTTGTGAAATTATCTATTATTATGATTGTTCTTTATCCCCCCCCGAGTTATTTAGGACTGCTGAACCTACACTCAAGCTTGGATTCTTTTTTCTTTGTGGATGAACATTTTGATTTCAGGGTGGTCCAAAAGGATGGATTTGGTATTTGATGGTAAAGTTCTAAATGCCCTACAGCTTGGTCATCATTGCCTAGGATAGTTACATGGACCAGTGGATGTAACTTTTAATTTTTTTTAAATTTTTAATTAAACAAATGCTTTATTAACTTCTGGTTTACATCATTCATTTCCACCGGATTTTGAGTTACAATTTTTTCCCCATTTTTCCCCTACCCACCATCCCAGAATAGCAGTCCCACAAGATATCGCTTCCTCCAACCTGCTCTCTCCCATATCTTCTCCCATACCCCCTTCGACTTTTCCATTATAGCAAGGTGAATCTCTGTGCCCCAATGCCTGCACATCTTATCTCCCAATTACATGCAAAAGAGTATTCATAAGTATTTATATATATTTGAAACATTTAATTTTAAGACCTTGAATTTCAGATCCATTCCCTTCCTCCCTTGTCACCCATTCGCTCTGGGAAGATAAGTAATTCAGTATATGTTGTACATGTCTAGCTATGCAAAACATTACCATAGTAGATTTATTGTACAAAGCTGCTTATAATTCCCTCCCACCCATCCCACCCCCCATCTGGTCCATTCCCTACTTGATCCTGTCCCTCTTCTATAGTGGGTACTTCCAACCTCCCTTCCCCCAATAATGCCCTCCCATCCATCATCCCCTCCTCATCCCCCTTCCCCCTGTTCTGCTGCAGGTTGAGATATCCCATTTAGTGTGTATGTCATTCTCTCCCTGAACCAAATTCAATGAGAATGTGGCTTTGCCTTTTTGCCTTCCTGTTCTACCCCTCCCATGCAACCACTTCCCCTTGCCTCTTCTACATGAGATAGTTTACCCTACCCTGTATCTCCCCATCTCCTCTTGCCACTTTCCTCTCTCACCTCATAATTTCACCCCTTAAGTATCATCCCTTCCCAACAAATTCAACCTATGCCCTCTATCCATGTATAACTGTAACCATATATACATACATTCACATATGTATTCATATGACCATACACCCTTCTTCCATTATTTTCATACTGAGAAAGGTTTCATCAGTCACAGTTATTGTTTTTCCATATAGGAATGTAAATAGTTCAACTTTGGTAAGTTCCTTTTGGTTTCTTTTCCCTGATTACCTTCTCAGGCATCTCTTGCTTCTTGTGTCTGGATGTCAAATTTTCTATTCAACTCTGGTCTTTTCCTCAAGAATGCTTGAAAGTCCTCTATTCCACTGAATGACCATATTTTCCCCTGAAACAAAACAGTTTTTCTGGGTAGGTGACCCTTGGGTTCATTCCCAGCTCTTTTGCCCTCTGGAATATCATATTCCATGCCCTTTGATCCCTCAGTGTAGAAGCTGCCAGGTCCTGTGCTATTCTGATTGTGTTTCCACAATATTGAAATTGTTTCTTCCTGGTTGCTTGTAGTATTTTCTCCTTGATCTAGGAATTCTGGACCCCGGCTATAATATTCCTGGGAGTTTTCTTTTTGGGATCTTTTTCAGGAGGTGATTGGTGGATTCTTTCAACTTCTATTTTGCCCTCTGGGTCTAAAACATCAGGGCAATTTTCCTTCAGAATTTCTTGAAGGGTGATTTCTAGGTTCTTTCTTTGATCATGGCTTTCAGGTAGTCCAATAATTTTTTAAATTATCTCTCCTGGATCTATTTTCCAGGTCAGTGGTTTTTCCTATGAGATATTTCACATTGCCTTCTATTCTTTCATTTATTTGGATCTACTTAACAGCATCTTGATTTCTCATAAAGTCATTAGCTTCCATTTGCTCCAGTCTAACTCTGAAGGAATTAATCTCCTCAGTGAGCTTTTGATATCTTTTTCCATCTGGCAAATTGGGCTTTTTAAGGCATTCTTCTCATTGCTGTTTTGGGCCCCCTTTGCCATTTGAGTTAGTCTATTTTTTAAGGTGTTATTTTTCTCAGTCAGGCTATTGACTCTCATTTCATACTTTTCCTGCATCCTTCTCATTTCTCTTCCAAATTTTTCCTCCACTTCTCTTATTTGATTTTTAAAGTCCTTCTTAAGGTCCTCTATGGCCTGTAACCTGCTCATATTTTCCTTTGGGGCTTTTGGAGCAGGATTTCTGACCTCATAGTCCTCTTCCTGTTCCATGTTTCGATCCTCTTTGCCCTCAAAATAGGAGTCTGATGTTGGATTTTTCTGTTTATTTTGTTTCCTTTGCCTTGGCATGCTGCCACTTAATTACTTGATTTTGGGGCTTGTTGCCATAGTAGGACTCTGCCACCAGACAGGGGAGCTTCTGTCCCAAAGTTGGGGTCTTCACAACTTCTGTTTCTGGCAAGCTGGATACCCACCCCACAACCTCCACTTCAGACCACAATCCAGATCCAGGGAGGTTAAAGCAAGAGCGATTACCCACCAAGACTGATCGCTGGATCTCCCTACAGTTCACAGGCTAGGAGCTGGAGCTGCCACTGAAAACTGCAAAATGGTATGTCTCCTCAGCAGCTTCCAGCCCCTAGGGGAGGAAGCTGACGAGTTCCCCAAATACTGGTCCCAAATTCCATAGGGCACTAACCTCTCACTTTGTCCTAGGCATGTCTATGTTGATAATTCTGGAATCACCACAGCTGCTGGCCCGGCAGCCCTGGGGCTAAAACCGCGGCTCATGTGGAGCTGAGCTCAGCTCTCTGTGCACTGGGCTGTCCGCTCCCAGAGCACTGCGCTGGCCCTTCCTGCAGGGCTGCTGGGCTGTCCTCAGTGGGAGGTTAGCTTCTCTGTGTCGTTCTATGGGTACTGGGGCTCCAGAAGTTGTTCAGAGTCCCCTTTTACATGATTTGGAGATGATGTGGGGGGAGAGTACCTTGGACATGCTGTTTCTACTCTGCCATCTTGGCTCTGCCTGGATGTAACTTTTACAGGAAGATCTGAATTCAAATCAGACACTTCCTAGCTGTGTGACTCTGGGCAAGTCATTTCACCCTGTCTGCCTCAGTTCCCTCATCAGTAAAATGAGCTGGAGAAGGAGATGGCACACCTCTCCTGTATCTTTACCAAAAAAAACCTAAACCAGAACTGGTCATAAAGAGTCAGACAGGACTGAACAATAACTTGGTCAGTTTTCCAAAGGGGGTCATACACAGACTTCAGTCCTAATTCAGTGCCAGACAGAATTCTCTTTAGGTCCTTAATCTGGTTACCTTTTGTCAGATTCTCGGGGTTTGAGAGGGGGCACTGGGGTTCCTAGCTCCAGGATTTCACCTACTTCTCTCCAGAATTTACTGATCTTTTCCTTGAAATAATTAGAGGCTGTCTGAGTGGGGCGCACATATTAAGGCAATAACGGATTGATTTCAATGGATAAGAGTAAACCTGCTTATCAAACCCTAGCTCTTGTAAAAACATAAGAATAAATGCTCCAAATGACTAAGAACCAGAGAAATGCAAATTGATATAACTCAACTGAAGGTTCTCCTCCCATCCATCAGATTGGCAAAGATGATAGGAAAAGATAACCTCAAATATTGGAGAGGTTACAGGAAAGCAGGTTTACTAATACATACACAATACATATATACACACATACACATACATACGTATATATACACACATATATACACATATACACATACACATACATACACACATATATACACAAACACATGCATACAAATATATACACATATACATACACATACACACATATATACACAAACACATGCATACAAATATATACACATATACATACACATACACACTTATACACACATACATACACATATATACACACATACACACATACACACATGTATGCACACACATATACACACATATACATACATACAGACATACACACCCACATATATACACATGTACACACATACACATATATACCCACATACATGTACACAATATATATACATACATATACACACACACACACACACACATATATATATATATATATATATATATATACACACATACATACATATACATGTAGACACACACTGTTGGTGGTTCTGGTAATTGGTCCAGCCAGTCTAGAAAGGCCAACAGTCTGCATCTAAAGCATGGCTCCACTTTGGTCCAGTTCTGCTGGGACCAGATTTATTACACCCTTAAAGAAATCAGAGAAAGGCCCATATGGACAGGAACATTTTATAGCAGCTTTTTCCACAGAGACCCTAGAAGGGGGTGTCCACGTGTGGAGGAATGGCTAAACAAACTATAGCATATTACCGTATTGCAGTATTATTTTGCCTCAACAAACAAACAAACAGTGAAAAAGGGCAGTTCACAAAGACCTGGGGAGACTTGGGTGAACAGAGGGAGAGGGCAGAGCCAGAATCCCCAACACCAAAAGACTTGAGATCTCTGATCCCTGCAAGGACTTTCCATGGCCAAGGGGACTTCTGTCTCTGTTCACTGCACATATTTGCATAAGAGTCTGGTTTCTCTTCTCTTCTTCCCCCCCCCCCCTTCCATAAGTCAAGAGGGGATAAAGAGAAAGGAAAGAGGGAAGGGAGGAGGGGAGGGGCAAGGAGGGAGGAGGGAAGGAAAGGAGGAAGGGAGAGAAATGAGGAAGAAGGGAAGGCAGGAAGAAAGGGAGGGAGGGAGGGAGGGAGGGAAGGAGGGAAGAGAGAGGAAGGAGGAAAAGGAGGAAGGAGGGAAGGGAAGGAGGGAAGAAGGCAGGAAGGGCCATTGAGGCATCACATTTAAACATGTGCAGAAGAGGAGACCCAGGGAGCAGACCATCAAGGACAACTTTTCTGTGAAAGAAAATCGAGCTGTCCCCACAGAAGCCTCCAAATTTCCTGTGAAATCCTTCCTTTCTCTTCTATGATGTCTATAAAATGCCATTAACTTGGTGTTTTCAAACTCGGAACAAAAGTGGCTTTTCCACAAAGGAGCCGAGGTGCAGGGAGCACAGACTCAGGAGAGCCCTCCAGGAAGATGCCCCTCCCCCACGCTGAGGGGGCCCTTGGTGGAGGAAGCCCACGGGATGGGAAGGGGAGGGTGCACCACATCCAAGAGGCCACAGGAACTCCCAAAGACGAGGGGGAAGAAGTGAGGACATGGGGCCTCTGATCTGCACATGGGCTTTATTCCCATGATGTCAGAGATGCTGCTGAGAAAAACTTAGATATGCCCCATAAAGAGCTGGCCCTGAGTTCAAATCCCACCTCAGATACACAGCACCCATAGTTGCTGTGTGACTCTGAGGGAGTCATTCGCCGTTCAGTGCTAAACTCCAAGAAAGCCTCCAAGATGCCGAGAGGCTGCCCCTCAGCAGCCTGACCGGGACTTCTCTACACTGACCAAGGAAGGGAGGCGAGACAGAGACAGGACAGAAAGAGAAGCCCATGGCTATGTCTGGGGTTCACGGGGTGGAGCAGGGAGCCTAGAAGCTTCCCCTTTCAGCGCGTCACCCCAATTCCTTCTCCTCTTCCCAGCTTCCCTGAGGAAAAGGGATTCTGAAGTATTGACATTGCCAAGGTCAAAGGTGCACGGGGGTCATCCTGGACCTTAACACGTCCCACCCCCCCCCCCCCCCGCCAGGCTTTCATTCCAGCATGAGGCTTCCTCTCACTTGAGCCCAGGCAGGCGATGGGAGGTAGGGCTGGGGGTTGCCAAGGACTGTTCTTCTCACTCATGTTCTTCGAGAGTGGATGCCCAAATGGAAAAACATCTGACCAGGGCACTCAGTTCTGGGTGTGAGTCCCCAGACCCTCATGGTGCCCTTGGGAAGCCACTCTGTCTCTCTGGGCAGGAACACTCATGCTATCACAACCTGTCCGGTCAAGTCACAGAAGTGTGGAGAAGCTCTGACCCACAGGGTGTGAAAGGGGTTTCAAACTAGCCCCCTTCCCCTCACTCCCAGCTCATTGCCTGGAGAAACCTGAGGACCCAAGCTAATAAAACAGCCGCTGCCATCAAAGGCCAGCCGTGGTGCTGCCTCCTCCAGGAGGCCTTCCAGGCACCTTGGGTGATAGTGGGCTCCCCTCTGTGCACTGGGGCACATCTGCACCTGTATCCCTCCCATCCCTCAGCTCCCTCTGCCAGGACCCCACCCCCACCCCGAACTGCAAGGTTGTGTCGATGGGGGAGCTCCTGTGGCGGGCCAGCTCTGAGTCAGGGCTGGGGGACACCAGACCATTGCCAGGAAGCACGAGGTTAGGCACAGGGAGGAATGAGGGGGCACAACAAGGTTCTGCACGGGGGAGAGGCAGCCACAGACAGACACCTAAAGCCTAGAAAGGGTGACACGGTCTTGGGGAACACATGCCTCTCACTGGCAGGAGAAGGGGTGTCACCTCCCATGGTTTCAGTTACGGCCCCAGGCAGGTGGCATCCAGGCCAAGAGAGCTGGTCTCCAGATCTTCCCTAGCCTGGGCTGGCATTGCTGCCGGCCTCATGGGCACATGGAACTAGAAACCCCATGGCCGTCTCCAGAAGAAAGCGCGTTGTCTCTGCTCAACCTGCCCTTCCCCACTTCCCACACCATCCTCCCAGCCCCGGGTCTGCAAGCTCAGGGCCAGCCTTCCCTTGTCTCACTCCCAGACAGCACATTCAATGTGTGTGCACACACGTACAGACCCCACACGTGTACATATGCAACATACTGTTGTATGTTTACACATCATATGTATGCAATCTGCCCAGATGTGGTGATTCCCCGGGAGGACCATAAGCTCCTTGAGGGCAGGGACATGCCTACCCCACTGACCAGCCCCTCGGGCCCTATCGGCTCCCTCCTACTCACATCATGAGCTCAGACCGCCAGTCCTTGTCTTCCTCGTCGATCTGCTCCAGGACACTAACAATGTGTGCCAGGCTCGGGATCAAATGCTGCCGATGGCCGGGCTTGAGGAAAGCCCTCGCCATCTTCCAGTAGAGGACAGATGCATTGTAGACCAGAAAATAATACCTGGGGAGCAAACAGGCCTCCAGTGGCTGGCTCTCCTCCCCTGGGCCCTGCCCAGGCTCTCTCTTCCTTTCCTTCCACCCAGTGGTCAGTGACTGGCCCCAAAGGTGAGCCCCACAAACCTTCCCTGGGTCGCTGGCCTCTTCAGACCATAAGGCCAGAGGCCGCTGCCCCCCCCCCCCGCCCCACCAGAGCCAAGGGATCGCCTCTAGGGATGGCCAAGGCCCCCCTCCCTCTTCTCACCTGGGATCTTCACTCCCAAATCTGACCGCCTTCATGAACTGGGTCACAGTCTTCTCAAATTCATCCTGAAATCCCACAAACAGTTGGGGAATTATTAGCATCTTAGGGACCTGCCCAAAGGGGCTACAAGCTTAGCAGTGTTTCCCAAAGTTCCCTCCCAGGTACCCTGGCCCAGGCTCTCAAAGGGCTCTGAGTCCTGAGTTCAAGTCAGACCAAAGCTGGAGCCAGAAGGTTCCTTGTGCATCAGGCCTGGCACAGCCAGAATGGCTCTGGTGGGTCCCCCAGGTCCCACTGACTTGGCCCATGGATCAGATTGTTCAGACATCCTCCCTCCTGGCCCCTACCTTGTCCTTGAACTTTCTGGAAGAACCCATGAAGGCCAGCCCCCCTCTTCCCCTGGCCCCAGGGCTGAGGTCCAGGGGCCTGAGCTGGGCCTGAAACTTTAAGTCATAATTTGACAAGTCCACTCATCTGATGCCCCCATTTTGTGCCAAGGAGGGGAAAGGGAAGTGGCCAGGGTCCCGGAGCTGCCCGGGGCCAAGGCTGGGACTGGAGCCTGAGGGGCCCCCTGGCTGCTCAGGCTTCCTGCTCCTGAGGTTGGTTGAGAACCGGACTGGTCCAGATGTCAGGACTCACTGGCCAACCCAGCCCAAAGCCCCCAGACATCTGGGCTAAAGAAGGTTCCAAGGTCAGAGGCCAAGAGATGAATCCTGTTCCATAGAGGAAAGCAGGGATCGGGATGAACAGCCCAAAAGAGAGGGGGATGGGGCAGGGCAGATGGCTGAGCATCCCACACAGGTGACCTTGGGGGAGAGGTTCAGGATGCTAGTGTCAGCCAGCCTCCTTGGCATTCAGGGCCCCACAAGCAATGGCTATGGGGAGATGCCCCAATCCTCACCAGCTTTTCTATTGATTCCGGTGTGTACAGCTGGGCTTGGCACAGGTAAGCCCTGCCCCTGAACTGGCTGGAGGGAGGCATCCCCTTGAAATACAGATTCACACAATCTTCTGTGATCTCAGGAAGCTTCATCTGAGGAAAAGCCAGAAAGGTCAGGCACACAGAACTCTGACCAGACCTTTACCACTGCTTCCTGATCTGTCTGAAAACCAGGGGAAGTGTTGTGTAGTGGATAGTGCACTGGTCCTGGGGGCAGAGAGACCTGAGCTCAAATTCTGCTTGAGACCCTCGTTGTGGGACCCTAGGGATCAGCCAGTCACTGGCCTGAGCATCTGTAAAATGGGCTGGTAACAGCCCCCTTTCCTCCCTTCCAGCTGAGGCTGGGGTACAGCTTGAACAGAGAGAAATGGCCTCACATTAGGGAGACCAGGCTTCCTCATACGGAGCTTCACTAAACAGAGGGTCAGTGCCTCTGCTCTGGGCTGGGGGCCTCCCCTCCCAGAGGGTCTTGCTGAGAGATCCCACGGGCAGGTGCTGGCCTACCTGCAGGGCCTGCTCAGCACACAGAATGGCAAGCTCCAGGCTGAAACTCTCCGAGCTGTCCAGGGCACACTGGCCCTCACTGGCCATCTTGATCATCTGGTAAGCTTTCTGCAAGGCCTCAACATCTTTCAACAGAAGAACAGGCCCCTGGAGTGCCCAGCTATCAGGACGCACCCCAGGCCCAGCCTGCACCACCATGGAAGTGTGAGTTCTGGAAGCTGGCTGTACACCCTCCTGCTCTGCAGACCCTTCCTCGTTCTCCCCACCCCCAGATCTCCCCATATGATGGAGCTGCAACAGCTGATGCTGAACCACGCTGGCCTGGAGCATGTGGGAAGGGGTACCCAGAAAGGAGCTGGCACAAGCCTGGCCGGGAGGGTTGGGGGCAGATGAGGGAGAGCTAGGGGAGAGGAGGGGCAGCTATGTGCCAGTCTTTGCCCTCTAAGCCTCAGCTTGGGGCAGGGGGAGAAATGGGGAATTAGGTGAGACTTCTCCCCCAGGGACCTAGGAGCACTAGGAATCTGCTGCTGCTGAGGGGCTTTCTCTGCCAACCTCTCTGTTCTTGCCTCCCTGGGGGAAATCCTGAGCCCAACAGGCAAGTGGCCTGAGGTCTTAGGCAGAGGCTGTGGCATTTAACATTGTGGGTAAATAAAGGCACAGAGGAGGAAGGATGCATTACAAACCCAGGCTTCTGGCCCCAGCTTTGGGGCAGCCTGTCCATAGGAGTCCTGTGGTCTGACTTGGCCGGAATGGCTCACAGCAACACCAGATACTTAGCATGTGTAGGACTGTCCCCATTTGACAGCTGAGAAGCTGAGATCGAGAAAGCTTGGTTCTGGTCATCTAGGCACAACTGACAGGCCAACCATGCCTCCACCTCAGCTGTCTTGGGAAGCCCACACCCAGAGTGCCCACCAGGTCTTTCCTTTCCAGGGGGGAGTCAGAGGCAAGAGCTCCTGGCAAGCCCCCAGCTTGGGCATGAGGCTTATCTGGAGATCTGTGATGACACTGGTGAGGACGCAAATGGCCAGCCCACCCCCTCCCTCTTCCATGACTTTCTGTGCCTGCACAGAAGACCCACCCCATGCTCTAGAGACCCCTGGGCTTCCTCTACTACGTCTCTGCCCATCAGCTCCCCCTCTCTCCTCCTGAATGACCAGCCATGACTCAGCTGCCTTTCCACAGAGGGACCTCCTTCAGTCCTGGGTGGAGACACCTTGGGTTGTCTGGCCCAGGCCCGGGCCCAGGCAGGCCATAATTCCTTCCTGTCCTGGCTGGCTTCTGACTCTCCAGACTAACTCGGGGTCATTTTCCCCCCAGAGCTTCTTAGCTCCTTTTGAGTGGTCCCCCACTAAAATGAAAGCTCTTGGAGGCCAGGAGTTGCCACCATGTTTGCTTGTATCTTCGTCCCCAGGTCTATCACGAAGGAAGACACATTTACTGCCTGCCAGTCCCAGGTGGGTGTCCTCAGTGGTGACCTGTGGCAGCCTGCACCCACCCACAGCCTCACTACTCACAGCCATTGCCAGCTATGATCCTTCTAGGAGCTTGGTCTTAGTGTCCCCCTCTTGGGACAATCAGAGTCTTTTGTGACTGGTCTGACATTCCTTACCCTCAACCCAACAAGGCGGCCTAAGGGTTACGCCATGCATCTGAGCCAGGTCACTTAGGGACATTTCAGGGTGAAAGTGGAGAAGGATGGACGAGGAGTGATGAAAAATGGAAAAGATTTTCCTTGATTGTTTTTTACCACAAACTTATCCTCAACACCCTCTAACAGTACAATCATGAAGGAGCAGTGTGGGCAAACAGAAGAGGCGGCCAAAGAAAGGACGATAGCACAGCAGGTGGCTTAGCACAGGTCAAAGCTGCAGGGGACAGGACTTGCTGAAGGGTCAGCTCTTGCTTTGTTTTGTTTTTTTGGAGGAGTTGGGTTAAGTGACTTGCCCAGGGTCACACAGCCACTAAATGTCAGTGGCTGGATTTGAACTCAGATGCTCCTGACTCCAGCGCCAGAGCTCTCTCATGACAGCACCACCTAGCTGCCAGGAAGGACCAGTTTTTAAAGCATCAGGAAGGGGAGACATGTAGTCACACCTTAACACTGTCAAAGAAGTAGCCGAAAGATTTCCCCGTGTACTGACTCCCGAGGAGGACCACGCCCAGGACACAAGCCCCCCTCCCCCCGCCCCCTGCCTCCTGGCTGTTCACCACAAACCCCCCAAATATCGCCTCAAAAGCTTTGCTTCAACAAGACAGCCTTCCTGCACCTGACCAAATTGTAGAGGATTCCCAGAAAGAAGGGGAACGGTTGTGATCGGCCCCCCAGCTCCTACAGAGCCTGCCTTTCACCCCGGGCCTCACTCGGCATGCCCAGGGAGGTGCCCCTGCCCAGTGCCAGCCTCCCGGGCCGCTGTCCCCAGCCCCGAGCTGCTGCTGTCTCCCACCCCAGGGTTTCTCCAGGCCAAGAAGGCGCCTCCCACCCCGAGCTCCCCTCTCTCTTCCTGCTGGCATCTCCTGGGACACAAGGTCTCTCCATCTGCCAGCGGACGCCCTGGGGCACTCTCTTCTGCCTGGGCGGGCTGATGGCTCAATGCTGAGTGAAGTGCTACTCCCATCAGCTAATCTGCCCCTCCTGGCCCTGCTGCCCACCCCCACCCGGCGCCCAGCTCACACCGCGCGGACCTGACTGCCCCTTTCATGCGCGCTTTCTTTCTCGGGCCCTCGCTCCCGAATTCCGGTGCTTCTTGTGCTCCAGCTCACCTGGCTGAGGAGGGGATTGGATACTCTCCCTCCAGCACCTTCCCTAAACAACATCTTCACTCCAGCGTAGCCCCCGGCTCCCAGGACACTCTCTGTCCCCCCCAGGGAGCTCAGTGCCTGGCTCTCAGTCTGGCTCTCCTGCCTTCAGACTAGGGCAATCCAACATACAGATCGCTCCTTCTCCAAACACCTGGACTTCCCGGGGGCTACACAGAGGTGGCCACACGCCCCGATCTGGCCGGCCCCCCGCGTGCTCGGCTTCTGCGTCCTGGGTGGGTCTCACGGGGCTCAGGTCCCCGGAACTCCCCGGCCTACTCTCACTCTTGAGGCCTGAGGCCTCACAGCCAGCTCACTCCCTGCAGGACTCACGTAGATCCCCGAGTAGCAGCCGGGAAACCTTCCTCCTGATTGAAACCGCTTTGGTTTAAAGCAGATCCCAAGCAACTCGCTTCGTAACTGAGCAGACAGACTCGCAAAAAGATTTCTGCCACAAGGGGAGCTCTAGAGAGCAGAAACGTCCAGGAGGCCTCCCGAAGCTCCCAGCCCGGGCCTCCGCCTTCGGGGCACAGCGCAGCCCTCCTCCCCCTCCCCCAGCCTTCTCTGCTACTGGCTGCTGGGGGCCGATGGATAAGCCCAGACTGGGAGACGGGAAAGCCCTGGCTTCGAATCCTGCCTCCTAGTCACTAGCCGCGGGCCCCTGGGCAAGTCGGTTTGTTCCTACGCAAAGTGGGTATAATCAGGACCTTGAGGGATTGTGCCGAGGTTTAAATGGACCGGCACAGGCCAGGTGCTTTGTGGACCTGATACCGCCTGAGACAGAGACGTGGCTGTGTCGGCGAAAAGCGCATTAACCGTAAAGTGCATAGCCTGGTGCCCGGCGAAGACTGACAGCAGTATACACCTATGTGTAGACGCGCATCCCGCTCTGTCTCTGTGTCCCTCTGTCTGTCCCTGTGCCTCTGCCTCTGTCTCTCCCTGTGCCTCTGCCTCTCAGCAGGGGGCGAACCGGGGACAGGTCAGACCAGTAAGTGCCTTATGATATCAGTATACATCTATGTATAGACACGCATCCCTTTCTCTGTCCCTGTGTCTGTGTCTTTGTCTCTCAGCAGGGGGCGCACGGGAGACAGGTCAGACCAGTAAGAGCCAATGGGGAATGTTCAGTGTGAGCACTATCCTCCCCCCAAACCAACCGCGGCTCTTCTCCCTCCCTGATAAGGCTCTCACAGAATCTCTCTTTCTTCCTGAGGTTTTGCTCATCATCCCCCTAGACAGGTCTCCACCGCCTTCAGCTCCCCTCCCCACCCCCCAGGCCTCCCTCTGCCCTCCCCTCTGCCACCTCCCCTCCCCCCACGTCCCTTACCTCTGTGTTGCTCCGCATCGCACAGAAGCTGCCTTACAGTCAGGTCCATGCTGCTGCTTCCGAGGGCGGGCCTGCGGGGACGGGGGGGCAGTCCTGTGGAGGTCACCAAATGACTGACCCAAAGAGAGAGAACAACGCCCCAGGCTGGGTCGGAGCGCTCCTCCCGCCCTGCCCTGGATCCCTGGTCTATAGGGGGCGGGGCCCAGACAGTGGCAGCCTTGGGGCTCCCCCCGCCCCCCCAGGACCCCAAATCCGTCCTCCCTGCCACCCCGCCAGACCCCCGAGTCAACTGCTTACCTGCAGAGACGACGGTGGGGTCTGAGGTCCGGGTCCGAGGGACCTGGCGCAAACCTCCACAGCAGCAGCAGAAGGCCAGGAAGCGTCCTTCCGTGTCCCGGCAACGGAGAAGAGGGGCGGGGGGGAGGGGCGGAGCGGGTCAGCCGAAGGTCCCTTCCAGCCTTCTCCTCCCCCTCCCTGCAGACTGGAGATCTCCAGTGGGCCCAACTGCTCCCTTGCTTTCTCAGCCCCAGCCCCTCATTAAAGCAGGGAAATCCGTGAGGCTCGTAGCGTCAGCAGAGTCGGAGTCCGGCCAGGCAAAGGGCCGCTGGGCCTGGATGGTTGTGCTGAATAATCCCCCTAGGCCTCCATCGCTCCAGTGGGTGGGGTCAGGAAGGCCTCAGCCTCTTTCTAGCTGGGTGACTCTGGGCTAGGTGCTTGAGTTCTCTCAAGGAGAATTTTAACAAGCATGCTGTATGCTACTATATGCCAGAGGAGAGTCCCAGCTCTCCAGGAGCTCACAATCTCATGGGGGAAAGCACAAATGACTTGGTACCAAGAATCTCTAGATGAGATAGAAGGGAGAGAATCCCAGAGGGATGGTACCAAAGGGATGCCTGGGCATTGAGGGGATGGGAAAGGCTTCCTGGAGAAGGTGGGATGTTAGCTGGGACTTAGGAAGCCATGGAAGCCAAAGGGTGGAGATGAGGAGGCAGAGCATTCCAGGCATGGGGGACAGCCATAGAGAATGCCTGGAGTCAGGAGATGGAGTCTTGTTCATGGAACATCCAGGAGGACAGTATCAATCAGACGGAGAGTATCTAGTGTGGAATAGGATGTAAGAAGACTGGAAAGGTATGAAGAAGCTGGGCTGTGAAGAACCTTGAATACCAAAAGGAGAATGTGTTTGTTTCAGCAGATCATAGGGAGTCACTGTTATTGAGTAGGAAGTGACATGATCGAACATGAGCTTTAGGAAAATCACTTAATGGCAGAATTGAGGGTAGATTGGAGCAGGGAGAAGAGAATTGGAGGCAGGCAGACAGCCCCACCTGAAGGCTATTGCAAAAGTCCAGGGGTGAGGTGATAAGGATCAATACCAGGGTAGGAGTGGTATCAGAGGAGAGAAGGGGGTGTATTTGAGAGGTGCTGCAGGGGTGAAATGGATGAGAAATGGTACAGAGGTGAAATTGACTGGAGATAGTGCAGAGGTGAAATGGACCAGAGAGGAAATGAACAAGAGATAAGAGATAATACAGAGGGAAACTACAGGAGAGAAAAGAAGGGAGAGATAAGAGAGGCTGGAGCGGTGAAATGGACAAGAGATGTTGCAGAGGTGAAATGAATCAGAGAGGAAATGAACAACAGACAAGAGGTACAAGAGATACTGCAGAGGGAAATGGACAAGAGATGTTGCAGAGGTGAAATGGACAAGCTGTGACCTCACAGGCCTTGGCAGCAATTTGTCCAGGACAGTACTCAGTAGTGATTTTGGGAAACAGGAAGAAGGCAGTGTGCCCTCAGTAGGAACAGGGAAGGTAGGAACAGGTGTAAAGTGAGCGATACATGAATTTCTCTGTATGGTGAAGGGAACTTCTACTGGGTGGGCACCCTGTGCTGAGGAGTCTGTCTTGGCCCCTAGACACAGCAATCATTCAATCAACTCATATGGTTAAGCCCCTACTCTGTGCCAGGCACTGTTACATTGTGGTCTGCAGACACAAAGACAAAAGAGAAACGGTAGGTCTCCTCAAAGACCATTCGTTCCATGGGAGACACAACCTGAATGAATAGTTGCTTGATGTATTTATTTATTAATCACTTGTTACACACAAAACCCTGAGGATACAAACATAAAAGTCATATGTTTCCTGTTCTCCAGGGGCTCCCATTCTAATTGCAGAGATTGTACAGAGGGAAAATCTCAGTTGCAAATCCAGTGGAAAGGTTCCAAGGTCTTTAAAGACGGCCATGCCTCTTCCTTCATGTCATTTCAATGATAAAATGGTATCAGTATTTGATACCATTTGATACCTGGACAGGGCCAAGGACTTGGGTGGAGACGGCCTTCTTTTCTGGATCTGAAGGAGCCATTCCCAGGTTTCATCTCCAAGGGACTTCTTAGGAGGATGGCTGAGGACCTTGGCCTGGAAGCCTGCCTATGCCCAAGGCTTTCAGGTTCCAGGGGCTAGGCTGTCTCCATAAGAATCAGAGGGGAAGATGGTGGTCAAAATGGTGGGGTGTGGTGTGCTCTGCCTGGCACAGGCTGCTGCTTCTTGTCCCCTCCCCCTCCTCCTTGGGGCCTTTGTTTGTGTACACTCCTCAAGAAGGGTCAACTGAACTGACAGCTTAAGAGAACTGAAGGGTCTCCCCTGAGACAATGCATACTCTTTTTAGATCCCCCTGAGAGAGCAGAACCTAACTGTTCATTAAATTAATTACTTAACTCCTTCCCTTACTGATTATCAAATGACAACAGTATCTGTAAAGTGCTTAGTACACCTTAAAGCACCATGTAATTGCTAACTGATAGTAATTAATAATAAAAATAATTCATTCACCTGATCAATGTCATGCATTCATTAATTCCTTCATTTACCTATCCATTTTCTCTCCTCTGGCCTCAAATCAGTCACTGCTCATCTATTCATTCACTCAACTCATCCCATCTTTGCCTCTCATCGTTCCCTCACTCCCCAAGTGTCAGGTGATGACTCCCTGCAAGCCTGGGCCCTGGGCTGTTCTATTGGAAGGGCTGACACAGTCCTTGGGACTTCCTTGGCTCAGCTTCAGACTGAAGTCCCATCCTCCTAGACTGTTGTTACTCATCCTTCATTCTTGAGCACCAATGATGTCACCAGGGTGATGTGTGGACTTGCCAGTGAATTCGATTTAAGTGAGGCTTCAGGGAGGGACTGCAAAGAAGCCAGAGGAGATGGGGGCTTGGGGGGGTGGTGCTTCCTTCTATATAGTCTGGGGGCAGGGCTCAGTTCAGCTGTCCCAGAGGCCTTGGTCCCACCAAGTGTGGGAGGCCCTTAGTTGAAAGGTCAGACGCATGTGCAGCCAGGGGAACTGAGCTCAGTGAAATCATCTGGAACCTTAATGAATAATGGATCCCCTCCTGCCTGCTCTGTATGAGCTTGCCCTCATTCAGACTAGTAAACCCCTGCTTTGATGGAGGATGTGGAGGGCCCACAGCCTTCCAGCCTTGGACTTGAGGTGCCAGGCCCTAACCTGAACAACCTTAACCCTACAAGGGCCCTGGGACAAGCCATTGACAAGCCTGGGCCAGGCTCAGCTGCTGTCCATTTTTCCTAGCTTGTCTTCCCCTTCCCAAACCCCCAGGGATTCCACTTTCATCTCTGCATCTCTGTGGCTCCACATAGAAGGTGCTTAATAAATGCATGTTTCCCCTCCCCCCAGCTGATAACTGATCTAAACTGAGATCTGGATGGATGCTCTCACAGCCCACCTGCCTTCAGCTGGTCTCTATTCTGGTTTTGTCCAGTGCCAGCTGGAAGACTTGTCCCTCTGCTCTCGCTTCCTTTGTCCAAGCTTTCTCCACGACCCCTTCTTTCTGCCCAACCTTCAAGGCCCAGGTCAGCCTTTTTTTGTCTGTATTAATTTGTTTACTTTTAGTTTACAACATTCAGTTCCACAATCCCTTGAGTTTCAAATTTTCTCCCCTTCCCTCCCCTCCCCCTGCCCATGGAGGCATGTAATCAAGTATAGGACCTGCAAGTACTTTCACATTAGATATTAGTCAGGTTATAAAGAAGGATTGTATCAGATGGCATGAACAATGAGAAAGAGGAAACAAAACCAAACAAGAAAAAGACAGAGAGCAGGTAGTTGGCTTCAATCTGCCTTCACACTCTGTTCTTGCTAGTTCTTTCTCTGAATGTAGACATCTCGCTCCATCATGAGAAGAGTCTGGTCTATCAAAGTTGGTCATCACACATATGTTGTGTCTGTAATTGTCTACAAAAGTTCTCCTGGTACTGCTCCCCTCACTCAGCATCAGTGTATATAAGTCTCTCCAGGTTATTGTGAAGTCTGTCTGCTCCTCATTTCTTATAGCACGGTAATATCCCATTACATTTATATACCATAACTTGTTTAGCCATTCCCCAATTGATGGGCACCCCCTTAATTTCCAATTCTTTGCAACCACAAAAAGAGCCACTATAACTATTGTTGTACATACGGGTCTTCCTCCCACTTCTATGATCTCTTTGGGATACAACCCTAGAAGTGGTAATTCTGGGTCAAAGGCTATGTATTTATTTATAGCCCTTTGGACATAGTTCCAGATTGCTCTCCAGAATGGTTGAATCAGTTCACAATTCCACCAACAATGCATTAGTGTTCCAATTTTTCCACATCCTTTCCAGTATTTGTCATTTTCCTGTTTTGTCATCTTAGCCAATCTGCCAGGTCAGCCTTCTTCCTCCTCCATGCAGCCTGTCTGCTTCCTCAGCCTGTTTGTTTCCTTCCTCCTCTGAGGTCTGTGGGGTACAAAGGTGAGAACACCCAGCAGAGCCCAGGCTTGTGGGCTCACACTTCTCCTCATTTCATAGGACACATTATTCATTCTAAAAAGTAGTTTGGGCATCTAATTTTTATAAAAGAAAAAAGAAAGAAGAGAAAATTTTGAAATAATTCATTTAAAATACCCTACAGATTGAAGAAGTAAAGAAAAGTCCCCTATTTGTGTTCATAATGTTTAGCCCTGCATCATCAAGGGAAACGGAATTACAATAGGCTGTCTGGACTCAGCCATGGAGGTCAGGTGGCACCATAGAGCACAGAGATACTTAGGAGTTGTGGGACCCTGGGCAAGTCACTTCCCCTGTTTGCCTCAGTTTCCTCATCTGAAAAATGAGCTGAAGAAGGAAATGGGGAGCCACTCTAGGATCTCTGTCAAGAAAACCCCAAATGGGGTCACAAAGAGTCAGAAATGACTGAAAACAACTTAGCAACAAGTCCAGACTCAAGTAAAGGAGATCTGGGTTCAGACCCGGCCTCAGGAACTTATTAGTCAAATGACTGTGGCCAGACCCATCATCTCCTCTGTGCAACGAAGACACGGAATGAAATAGCCCGTAAAGGGGAGAAGCAAGTGTGGCCATTGCCCGTCCGTTCAGAGCCCATGTCTTTCAGTAAGGCCTCGAGTTCCCAGTCATTAGGCAGTCCTTTAACTGTGCTTCCTCTTACAGGAGACTTGGTCAGTTCTTGAAGTCTTGAACACAATAGGATTTTCCTCCAAAATGATGGTTTTGCTTCCAGGTCCCAATGTCCTCTGAGGGCCAGATGAATCAGATGGGAACAGTAAGATTATTTCTGGAACTCTGATCACCAACAGCAGCAAACCTGTCTCAGGCCTCAATCTAACATAGAGTTAGAAGTCACTCCTCCTCTTCCTCCTCCTCTTTGTCCTCCCCTCCCTCTCCTTCCTGTCTCTCTCCTTTTCTCCCTCTCCACCCCCCTTTCTCTCTGTGCATGCATGCATGTATGCATATATGTGGCATCATAAAAGAGGTGCATGTATGCATGTATGTATATGCATATGTGCGAGTCGTAAGGCAAAAAAAAAAGCTGCCTGAGTACCAGACTTTGAGCCAGACTCTGCTTTCACTTGCTTTGACCCTGAAAGAATTCTCCAGGAAAAGTTAAAAGGTGGAGTGGAAAATGATCCTGAGCTTGTTTTGAAACAATATATTTACTCTTTTCTTTGAATCCCTCAGAGTGTACATGGCATCATCGTCCAGCTCAGTCTTTGAGCTCTGAGCCCCCAACCCTGCTACACTGACCATTTCCCAAGAAGGAACCCCCTGCACTGCACAGGGAGGGAATTCAGTAGCACAGATGGCAGTATTGGCTTTGGTCACTGTTGGGCAGCACAAGCATTTCTTCTCCTTTCTGGTGTTAAAGATGAGGACCAGGGGAGCCTCTCATGTCTCAAGTGAAACTTGCCATTGCCTCGAGGCCATGTTGGGTTCTGGCAAAGGCACAAGGAGGATGAGTGAGAGCTCTTTTTCTGTCACTAGGGACTAAGATCCCTGAGATCCAGGGACCAGTACCTAGAGCACTTCTGGTGATGGTGATGATGGTGATGGTGGTGATGATGGTCGTAGTGATTGTTTCAGTTTAAACCCAGGGATACCAAAACCACTCTGGAATCCCCAGGGCATCTCACCCCCAGGTAGGTGAGAGGCCCACCTCTGCTGCACTGTGCAGTGGTTTCTTGATGTGTTGTGGTGGAACCGTCTCAAAGAATTCAAAGTCAGACCACCTCTAATCCAAGTATAGGCATTTGTTAAGATTGACACCTCTCATGAAGCAGGCTAAGTTCCAAGAACCAGCAAATTCAGAGAAAGCAAGATGGATTTTTATAGGGTAAAGATGTAATTACAAAACAGAAATCATGAAGATTAAAAAGGCAGGAGGGATTTGTTAAGGGATTAGGTAATAGAGGAGGGCTCCCATCTAGGGTTCAGTGGTTAAACATTCTGGTCATTCTGCCCTCCTGGCTAGCTATTATGGTCCTATCTGGTTAAGACAGATAGTTAGGTATTGTGGTCCTGTCTTGGGCTGGATGGATGATGCGATTGTGACTGAATACAAGAACACACCTGTTTCTGTGGGAATGGGTCTGGGGGCAGTGACCAGGAAGAGGCAGTAGCTGGGTTCCCATCACATGGACACACCTGCTGTTTCTGTGGGAACTAAGAGTTCAGGGACACACCTGTTGTTCCAGTGAACAGTGAGGCCTCTATGAAGAAGTTAGGATGTTGGTGTGTGTGGGGGGGTAGGTACAGTGGGGCTACTATTCAGTGGGGCCAGGCTTATAGTGAAGTTAGAATATTGGGGCTGGGGGCAGCTTTATTAGGATTCCATCGATTATGGTGATGATGATGATGGTGATGATGGTGGTGACGATGATGATGATGGTGATGGTGGAGATGAAGATGATGATGATGGTGATGGTGATGATGGTGATGGTGATGGTGATGATGAACCATGCCCTAGAATTCTAAAGCCTATCCACTCATTCCCTCCTCCAATTGCAGGATTTGTAGCCCTGCAATATCACAGGAAGAATATTGATATTAAAAAAAGATTTCTTTGCTCTTAGGTCTTCTTTTCACTTTTTGTCAGAAGGGAGCATTATGGCCCCACTGAATGTGCTGCCCACTCTTCCAAGGGCTGTCAGTCCTGCCCTCCTCGTCTGGGCCAATTCTTGGCCAAGTACATTGGTCTGCTGTCTATTCAAGATGTAAGAACTTGTGGACAAAGCCAGTGGGCTTCCCAGCCAATGGCACAGTGCAGTTGAAACATTCATCCCTTTATTGTCCTCTGTGTGGATTCCAGAGTTTGGTACAGTCATCATAATTTCCTTAATCCCTAGCTAGGAGCAGTGCATTACTATTGAACAAAGCACTCTTCTCTGATAAGCCTGGAGACAAGAGAACGGGGGAAAGATTAGTTACTGATGCTACCATGAAAATTAGCTGGCAACATGGTAAAAAATGAAGCAGGGGAAGCCCTCCCCGGAAGGTGAGGCTGTGATAGATCCCCACCAAAATACAGCAGTGAGTACTAGAGAATGAACCATCACATGTCAGAACTAAGGGCACAGGGTGTTTATCTCAACAATTTCGAGAGTAGACGAAATTTAATTATTAAATAAAGAAACCATGGGGGGGGGGGTCAGTGAATGGCTCAAATCTCATTAACAATAACAACTTCAACAAAACAGAAAACAATCTACTAAAGGTTTCAAGCCTCAGACTTGGCTTGCCAAAAGACTGGCTTAAAAGGTAACCTTTACCAGGTAGACTGCCATGGGGCCAGAGATTTGGGGACCTCATTCCTCACTCCCTAGAGAGATGCAAGGCCAGAGTATTTCTCATAACTTTCTGCTGGGCTCACCTCTGCACCCTCACTAGGTCATCATTGTCATCAGCATGATCATAGGTTGGCTGGAGGCCTTGTTGAGTTCTTCATCCTCTGACCAGATGCTGAGCAACAGTGATTTTAGGTTCATAGGAAACTGAGGCCCAGGGTGCTTGAATGCCTTCCTTGAGGTCATTCTGGAAAGGGGCAGCAAAGGTGGAATTTGAACCCAGGTCCTCTGACTTTAAAGCTGGCTCTGGGTAAGTCATTTAACCTGTTTGACTCAGTTTCCTCCTCTGCAAAATGGTGAGTGATAGCACCTCCACCAACCCAGACAAGGTTGTTGTAAGAATCTCCCTAATCTTAAAGCCCAATGTCCAAGTGAGTTGCAGTGATCACTGAGCTGTTGGGCTGTCTGGTAGTAGGAAGCCCCCTTTAAATGCTCATACAAAAGTAGGTGATGTTTGAGTGGCTGTTTCAGGTGAAGGGCATAATTAACTCTTGGAGAATCCTTGGGTGGAAACAACCACAGACCTAGTTCAGGAAGAATCCATAGCCTCTCAGGAACATTCTTGGGTGAACCTGCAGGCTCTGGGGCCATGGTTCATCACCAACTGGCCCCCTTTCACCCTGTCCAGCGCTCATGGAACAGACAGCAGCTGCACCCTAAGAGAGCCCTGACTCTGGAAATAGAACACCACAGGCTTTTGTGTTGATCTCTCCCCCATGTGATGCTGCCTTAATGCTGGCCTCACCTTGGCTAGGCTCCCGAGCCTGGCAGTGACCCTTACCACACTGTGCAGTTGCTGGGGGTGGGTGTCCTTTAAAAAGCTGCTCCCTGAGAGAGGAGCCAGACTCGGTTAGAGGGTGTGGTCTGCATGCTCCAGAAGAAGCCATCCTTGGAGGGATGGGACCATTCTGGAGGGACAGCCCTTAGCAGATGTCCCAGAGCAGTGACCTGGGCCCTCAGAGCTACCTTACTTGTACCTGTATCTTTGCCTTTGTTTTCCACCAAAATGAGATATTTGTAAAGGGCTAAGCCCAGCGGCACCCAGTAGATGCTTATCACAGTTATCCCTTCCACATCTGGGCGTTAGGGGGCAAGCTGCTGCCCCCTCCCATCTGGAAAATCCCTGTAAAAAGTCTTGGTCCTCCCTTCCTACCAAAGAGGTCTGGGCTTTTTCTTCCTCTTTCACAAGGTGTTCACAATACTCTACTGTAAAATGTGGGTTAAGTATTTCATCACAGACTCTGTGTTGCCTGCAGCTTCCACAAAACTCCCCCAAGAGTCCCATTCTTATGCCGACCTCGCAGTATAGAGAAAGTGATGGGAAAAGTTGTGATGTGGGAGGGAGAACTGTCGGTGCTTTTTCCTCCCTCTCTCCCTTCCTCAGGACTGAGCCTGTGTCTTTCACCTAGCCAAGGCTTTTACTGATTCTGTAAGGGACAATTGAGGCAAATACAGGACGGCAACCCGATCAGAATTTGAGTGCTTTTATTTATTAGCTGGCAGCTGTCTCCCAGAAGGGAAGGCAGCCCTGAGCAGTCTGTCCAGCAAGCTTTTATACAGTAAAAAGTACATCCTGGAACAAACAGCCATCAGCAAGGCAACTGTTGCTACATAGGGATGTAAACTAAGGGGCGGGGGGGCATGCTGCAAGCTAACAGGGCAGATCTTTGTTTTAGTTACACCTTGGTTACAAGGCAGGTGCAGGGCGAGGTTTCACAATGGTCATAGCTTTAAGCTAGGTTTCTGGGGCCCCCTGAGGGGCCTTGTGAGAGGCCTTGTATAGGAGCTAGCACTATGGGAACCCAACTGGCACTTCAATTCCAAATGAATCCAAGCTTCCTCGGGCCCCTTGTCAGTCTTCCTAGTAGGTTTGAGACTGGCAGAGAGGCTGTGCCCAGCAGACATTCTAAAGTGTGGAGATGTGTGTGTACTTGTGCAGAAATCCTGTGTGTGTGTGTGTGCAGGGGGAAGGGTGCACAACAGGAAATGGAAGGAGGGAAGGCCCATGATGCCTCTTGCTGACTGGAAGGTCACACCTTTCCTGTGGTCAGCTCAGTGGCTGTTACCACAGCTTCTCTAGGCCACCGGAACAGCTGGGAGCCCTGCGACAGTGGACAAGGAGGCTGAACCACCCCTGTTCACCTTGTGGTCTTGGCTATAGTGTCCTTAAGGGAGAGACAGAGGCATTAGCAAGGCCCAGTGCTCTGGGAGGCACTTCATGCCCACCAGCTCTTTCTTCCTTCGCTCCCTCCACCCCTCAGCCTGCCAGAACCCAGAGCAGTGAGTCTGTCTGTTCCGGGGTGCCCAAGGGTGTCTGCTTTGTAGGGCACACCTACCTGTCAATGGGATCTCCTTGTGGAGTACCTCCCCTACTAGGGTCACTCCAAAGTATTGGGGAAAGTTTTGGGGCTGGTTGAGTATGACAGACAGATTCTGCCCCTGAGTGATGGGGAGACCAGAAGTCTGCAAACAAGAGAGGAAGGGCTTCCCATATAATCCTCACCCTCCACACACACTTTGGACCTGGTGGCACAGGACCAAACCACCTGCAGGGCCAAGTCCCTGCAGGGACTCCCAGGAAGGGAGCCTAAGAACCCTGAGGCCCCCCTCTCGGGGCAGAAAGGACAATGATTCCAGCCTGGAGCAAAGCCAGCTGGCAGATGCCTGACGTCCCTGCCTTGTCTCTGTGTGTGAAACTGAGAAAGCTCAGAGCCCCGGTACCTAGCAAAGAAGGATCCCCGCTGCCCCAAGGGAGGAATGGCCAGCAGGTGTCACTGTAACCCTGGACATGGACTCTGGATGCCCCATTGGTTGTAGGCTCAAGGCCCAGAAACAGACACACATCCACCTGATAAAGTGAGACATACTGGGTATCAAGCAGTACAAGGGGGCCGAGCTCCTCACCTGGGAGGTACCCCTGACCATGCCGTGAAAAGCAGGCCCGCTTTTTAAAAGGAAGACCCCTAATGTAAGGCAGCCGATATTAAGGAGGCCTCTGCTCTGATGTTGGGGCCCAGGTTTCTCAAAGCAGGAGTGATCAGCAGTCAGCAGAGATCAGGGAAAGACAGTCACGGCAGCGCTGCATCTCCGTCACCCATCTAGGGCAGGAGGAGCAGCCACAAGTGAAAGGAAGCTCGGCCACCTGGGGCCTCATCTTCAGCCAATCACATGTCCAGATATCTGGAGACACTGATCCTTCTCTTCACTGAACCGGCCCCCAGAGGATTAAGCAGGGGCCCTGTACACATCAGACCCACTTGCCATGGGCAAGCAGGCACCAAGTGACCTCTACCAGAGCAGAAACCAACCTCAACCTTGGTCCACACACCTCTCTCCATGTGCAGAGTATCTTCACACAGGTGCCAAGTGAGCTTAAGAAAGTGCAGGTGTGCGGGCAGAGCCAAGATGGCAGCATAGAAACAGGAAAACTCTGTGCACTCTCCCCATAACCACATCAAATACCTGTAAAATATGACTCTAAACAAACTTTAGAGCTACAGAACCCACAAAGTGACAGAAAGAAATCTGCTGCTGAAGGTAGGCTGGCAGGCTGGCAGGAAGGGTCCTTTGCAGCATGCTGGGAGCAGAACCCAGCTCTGCATGAGCCCAAGGTTTTGGCCTCAGGGCACCCTGACCAGCCACAGCTGGAGGGACTTTGGGAGAGTGGATCACCAGCAGCTGTGGTGGTTTCCAGAATTATCAACCATAAATGCCAAAGACAAAGTGAGAAGTCAGTGGACTTTGGGAACAGGGGGTCCAGGAGTACAGTCCGGCCTCTGCCCCTGGAGGGAGAAGTGGCTGAGGAGCAGTGGCCGCTGCGGCATGGCTGCTTCAGAGCTCCTGGCATGCAGATTGTAGGGGGACCAAGCAAGCAGTCTGAGGGGTAATCATTCTTGCTTTAACCTGCTTGGATCTAGATCACTGTCTAGGTTGGAGGTCCTGGGGTGCATGACCAGGTGCCAGATCTGGTGAAGGCTTCAGAGAGGGTACCCAACTAATAGCTCCAGCAGCTGAGAAAACCACAGCAATTTGGGACAAAGCTCTCCTCTCTGTAAGCAGAGTTCTACTCTGGCAAAAAGCTCAAAAGCCAAGTAATTGAGTGGCAATATGAACAAGCAGAGGAAGCAAAGCAAACACAGCAACCCAATTTTAGATTCCTTTTTTGGGGACAAAAAGGATCAAAGCATGGAATGGCAGGAAGACAGTAAAGTCAGAACTCCTGCACCAAAAGCTTCTAAGAAAAATGTGAACTGATTATAGACCATAAAAGAGCTTAAGAAGGATTTTGAAAACCAAATAAGAGAAGTGGAGGAAAAATTGGGAAGAGAAATGAGAATGATGCAGGAAAAGTATGAAATGAGAGTCAACAACCTGACTGAAGAAAATAACACCTTAAAAATAAACACTGACTAACTCAAATGGCAAAAGAGGCTCAAAAGCCAATGAGGAAAAGAACACCTTAAAAAGATGAATTTTCCAGATGGAAAAAAAGAATCTCAACAGCTCACTGAAGAGAATCATTCCTTCAGAATTAGATTGGAGCAAATGGAAGCTGGTGACTTTATGAGAAATCAAGATGCTATTAAACAGATCCAAACAAATGAAAAAATAGAAGGCAATGTGAAATATCTTATTGGGAAAACCACTGACCTGAAAAATAAATCCAGGAGAGAAAATTTAAGAATTATTGGATTACCTGAAAGCCATGATAAAAAAAAAAAGGACCTAGAAATCATCCTTCAAGAAATTCTCAAGGAAAATTACCCTGATATTTTAGAACCAGATGGCAAAATAGAAGTTAAAAGAATCTACTGATCACCTCCTGAAAAAAGATCCCAATAAGAAAACTTCTAGAAATATTATAGCCAGGTTCCAGAGTTCCCAGATCAAGAAGAAAATGTTACAAGCAGCCAGGAAGAAACAGTTTGATAATACAGGATCTGGCAGCTTCTACACTGAGGGATCTAAGGGCTTGGAATATGATATTCCAGGGATCAAAGGAGCTGGAATTAAAACCAAGAATCACCTACCCAGCAAAAATGAGTATCATGTTTCAGGGAAAATATGTTCATTCAATGAAATAGAAGACTTTCAAGCATTTTTGATGAAAAAAAAAAAACAGAGTTTAATAGAAAATTTGACATTCAGCATGAGAAGGTAAATAGGGAAAAGAAATCATAAGGAACTTATCAAAGTTGAACTATTTACATTCCTACATGGAAAAACAATAATTGTGACTTATGAAACTTTTCTCAGTATGAGAATAGTTGAAGGGAATATAAATGTATACATACATATATGTCTATATAGGAGGGTATGTGGGCATATAAATACATATGTGACTGTGTGTATATATGTGTGCAAGTATGCATAGACAGAGGGCACAGGACCAACTGAATAGGAAAGGATGATACTTAAAACATGAAATTGAGAGGTGAGAGAGGAATATAGTGGGAGGAGATGGAGAGAGACAGAATGGGGTAAATTATCTCATATAGAAGAGGCAAGAGAAAACTGTTACAATGGAGGGGAAGAACAGGAAGGCAAAAGGGAATGAGTCAACCTTATTCTCATTGAATTTGGTTTGGGGAGGGAATGACATACACACTAAATAGGGTATCTCACCCTACAGGAGAGGAAGGGATGAGAGGGGGGATGATGGAGGGGAGGGCATGTTGTGGGGGGGAGGAAAGCTGGAAGCACACACTTTTGAGAAGGGACAGGGTCAAGGTAGAGAATGGAACAGGTGGGGGCGGGATAGGATAGAGGGAAATATAGTCAGTCTTTCACAATATATCCACTATGGAAATGTTTTGCATAGCTACACATGTACAACCTATATTGAATGGCTTATCTTCCCAGTAAGGGTGGGTGACGAGGGAGGAAGGGAAGGAATCTGGAATTCAAAGTTTTAAAATCAAATGTTTATTAAAAATATTATTATTTTTTTAACATGCAACTGGGAAATAAGATATTCAGGCACTGGGATATAGAGAGACATTTTGCTGTACTGGAAAGTCAGAGAGGAATGGGGGACAACATAGGAGAGAGCAGATTGGGGGAGGGGATATACAGCTGGATTGCTGTTTTGGGGTTGTGGGTAGGGGAAAGATGGGGAGAAAATTTATAATTCAAAATCTTGTGGAAATGAATGATGTAAACTAAAAATAAACATAAATTTTAGTTAAAAGAAGAAATAGGTATACTCCTATTCTCATGTGCTGTCCTCCAGAGGTCTATCAGTCTAGAATTTGACAGTTTAGAATTCCTAAAATTCTATCAAGTTCTTAACTGGTTTTTTGTTGTTGTTGTTGTTTTGTTATTGTTTATTTTTGGTTAAATGTATCTAAGTCTGGGAGGGGTAAATTGAGATCCTCCACTGTTATAATTTTACTGTCTTTTTCTCCTTATAACTAATTTAACCTTTCTTTAGATGCTATATCATTTGGTGCATGTGTTTAGCATTGATATTAATTCATTGTCTATGGCACCTTTTAGTAAAATGCAGTTTCTCTCTTTATCTCTTAAAAAAAATAAAAAGCGCAGGTATAGCCAAATCCCTGACCTTCTCGTCGGTCCAGTCCTGTCCCTCCTTCCTGCATCTAGATGGGGCATTTGGCCTCTCTCAGACTCCACTTCCTCATCTGTAAAGTGGGGAGAGCAAGGGATCCTGAGGCTCAGATGATGCACGGAAGCTTTGAGGCTTTGTCTTTGCATCCCCTGGTTTGGCTGTAGCACCTGCAGATGCTGGCACTTGATAAATGCTTGTTGATTGATTAAAAGAGAGAAGAAAGCAGCCCTCCTGCGAGGCTTGGAAGGTTTCAGCCTGGGAAGGGCTGGTGCCCAGCTGGTGCACACCAGAACCCCAGAAGGCACCCTGGAAAGCAGTCCATGCTTGTTGTGTCCCCTACTTCTCGCTGTGCTGAGAAACTGGACCCAGGAGCATTTCAGGACAGCCAAGGCCCCCAAGACTGTCCACACACAAACTTTGCCTTGGGACAGTCCAGAGCCTTCAACTGCAAACTTACCACTGGTTTGGTTTTTTCTAATGAGATCCACGGCTTCCCTGACTCTCCTCTGCAGCCGAACCAGGTACCTGGCAGATGGCCCCCTGCAAGCTCCCCTAGCCTTCCCCAGTGTTGGTGGGTTCAGGTTTTCAGTGATTTCTGGGGAACTGCTGGGACCGGGCATTTTTCCCAGCACAAGTTCACATGTGATTCAGACAGACCCGCAGTGGGCTACAGAGACAAGGCTTTGGATTCCTGGATCACAGAAAAGGGACCTGGCAGGATCCATGGAGACTGGAATCCTGTCTCCCATTGACTAGAGAGATCATGCATGCCTGGAGGTATTGACAGAGCTGGGGCTGGACCCCAGGACTCCTGACCCCCAGCACAGGGTTCTAGCCCACGAACCCCTTTCTCTCTAGGAGGAATCACTTTGCCAAACCAAAAAGCCAAATTGCTAAAGTCTTACATTTGTTTAAAATATCCAAGAGAATGTTTTCATAAAAAACCACTTAGGAAAGGGACCATTTTTCTTGGAAAAATCTCAATTTTGTTTGGAAGAACTTCTCAGGATGTTTCCCTGCAGAGAAGTGGAGAAAAGTCTGGGCTTGGGCGTGGGACACTTTTTGGGCCCAGAGGAGTATAAGAAAGAACCTCACAACCAAACTGTCCTCTCCCCATGCTTGCATGCCCAGCACCTGGGGAGCCGTGAAAAGTGACCGTGCTCGCTGGGGTGAGCTCCGGAGGGAGAGCGAGGCCGGGCGCCGTCCTGGCTCCTGGCGAGCGGCAGAACGTGCGGTCTGTGTGGCCGGACCCTGACCCATTCTCGTCAGAACAGAACGATTCTGAGCAATGGAGGCGGGGGCAAAGGCGAGAGACATGCCAAGAGAAGGAAAGTCTCTGCTGAGTCTGGGCGATGCCTTTTGCCACAAGAGTCAGGAGGGGGCGAGACTGAGCCTCCTGGGCCAGGATGGTGCATACCTCCTGCCTCTTCAGGGCTGCTGGACTCCTGTGGACTCTTCATCTTAACGCCAGAAAAATTGTCTGCATGTGAGACCATTTTAGCCTTGTTACTTACACCTTCTCACTACCCTCAGCCACCCAGGACCCCTCTGAATGGAGGGTGGAGTAGAGCACACCTCCCCAGCCTCCATTTAAGAAGAGTGCCTATCCCTCCTCCTCCTCCTCCTGCTCCTCCTCCTCTCCCTCCTCCTCCTCCTCCTCTCCCTCCTCCTCCTCCTCCTCTCCCTCCTCCTCCTCCTCCTCTCCTTCCTCCTCCTCCTCCTCCTCCTCCTCTCCCTCCTCCTCCTCCTCCTCGCCCTCCTCTCCCTTCTCCTCCCTCCTCCTTCTCTCCTCTCCTCCTCCTCCTCCTCTTCCTCCTCCTCCTCTTCCTCCTCCTCCTCCTCCTCCTCCTCCTCCTCCTTCTCCTCCTCCTCCTCCTCCCTTCCTCTCCCTTCCTCCCCTCCTCCTCCTCTTCCTCCCTCCTCCTCTTCCTTCTCCTCCCCCTTCTCCTCCCCCTCCTCCTCCTCCTCCTCTTCCTCCTCCTCTTCCTTCTCCTCCCCCTTCTCCTCCCCCTCCTCCTCCTCCTCCTCTTCCTCCTCCTCTTCCTTCTCCTCCCCCTTCTCCTCCCCCTCCTCCTCTCCTCCTCCTCCTCCTTCGTGGTTTTTCTTTATAATTTAGTTTGAGGTTTATTACTTCTTTCTTTCTACCTCTTTTCATTATTTTGATTAATATTCTTAATATTTTGTTTTTCCAAATAAACGCTCTCACTTCTATCCATTCCACAAAGAATCCACTGGACAGTTTGGTGGTATAACATTAAAATTATAAATTAACTTTGGTAATATTGTCGTTTTTAATATTATTGGCACAGTCCATCCATGGGTCTTGAATATTCCTCTGCTTATTTAAGTTGTTCTTTATTTGGGTAAGTCTTTTGGATGTTTTGGTAGATTGATTCCCAATACTTTATGCATCTTATAGTTATTTGGAAGGGGGTTTCTCTTTCTATTATTGATTTTGGGCTTTTGTTATTATTATTATTACTATATAGAAATTGATTTTTTTTTTTTTTTGCTTTTTGGAGGGGGGAAGGCAGGGCAATTGGGGTTAAGTGACTTGCCCATGGTCACACAGCTAGTAACTGTTAAGTGTCTGAGGTTGAATTTGAACTCAGGTCCTCCTGACTCCAGGGCAGTGCTCTATTCACTGTGCCACCTAGCTGCCCCAGAAATTGATTTTTGAGAATTTATTCTGTAGCCTGCTACCTATTGCCTTGATATCTTTGTTGATTCCCTAGGATTTTCTGAGTGTGCCATGATATTATCAGTGGGTAGTTTTATTCCCTCTTTACCTATCTTTGTGCCTCTAATTTCTTTTTCTTGACTTATTGCTATTGTCAGAACTTCCAGAAATATATTAAAGAACAGTGGGGAGAGTGGGCACGCTTGCTTCACTCACATATTTATTGGAAAAGCTTCTGGCACATCTCTGTTGCACATAGTGTTGCTTTTGGTTTTAAATTTTTTAAATGTTTTTTAAAGGGTCCTTCAATAGGTTTCTAAATGGTTGTGCTCTGTAAAAGGCTTTTTCTGCATCAGTTGTGTGTGTGCATGTCTGTGTGTGTGTGTGTGCGCGTGCGTGCGTGTGTGTGTGTGTGTGTGTGTGTGTGTGTGTGTGTGTGTGTGTGTGTAGTTGTGTTCATCTTTTTTGGCTCTGAAGGCCTCAGTCTTCTTGGTCTTCTTTTCTGCTGGTAGTGGGTTTGCCCATGACTATCTCCCCTCTGGCTTCTGGTGTAGTTCACACCGAGCACATTGCTGTGGATGAGAATAGGGCGACTGGAGGTGGAGATGTCTGGCCTCTCCCTTCCCATAACACACTGCTGCCCCCCAGCTGGAACTCCTTCTCATCCCAGCCACCCACCTGGGAGCTGTACACGGGGCTCTGGGCACCATTCTTGTGGCTGGAGATGACAGCGCTCGGGGTAAACAAGGTCCCTAGGAGGAATGTCAGGCCTGACCATGCTCCCAAGAGGAAAGGGGGACCAGGACAACATTCCACTCACTAGAATGGTTGGTCATGTTAGACTTGGTTGCCTTCTTCAAGCGCTCTGCCATCACCCTCTCAAGTCAGCCCTACATGGAAACCATAGAGAGCTAAACCCAAACCCTGGATTCCAGTAATCACCCCTGGGCAGGGTCTGCCTTCTGGGGCCCTGATGGTAGGGAAGGAAGTGGTGTGGCTCACTATGTTCTGTTTTTCAACACAGTTATAGGAAATGTCTCCCTGATGTGGAACAGTCCTGCTTGGTCCCAATAAATGGTTTCTTGGATAAGTTGCCATGGTTTCTTTGATGGGATTTTGCTTAACATTTTTGAATTGATATCCTTGAATATCAGTGATCTATTTTGTCTCCTGTCATGTTCTTCCCCATTGGGTCATTGGTCCATATTCATCCCACAGAAGGATTCTGGTAGGCGCCTTCTCAAGTTCTGAGAATGCTGTGTAAAGTACAGGGGCCCACTATTCTCTAAAAGTGTGACAGACTCTCCTGTGCATCCCTCAGGACCAGTAGGCTGTTTCTTCTATGGCTCCCTTACACCTGGATCTATTCCTTTTCAGAGATCAGGTTATTGAAGACCGCAATCTGACCTTCAGACAGTTCAGGTGTTTGGGAGTCCCCTCCTTCCTGTTCTGTTAGCATAGAACTAAGTTTGTCTGGAGGTTCTGGGATTTCCTCTTGCTTATCTGCGGTTTTGTTGATTTGATTTTCTGCTCTCGTTTAAAAATCTGATTGTCTAAGGGAGCTTTTAGTTTTGTTTATCATTGCTATGGGCTTCTAATTTATGTATTTCTCCCCTGATTTTTGATTTAATTTCTTTTTTCTAGTTTGGGAGTTGTGCTTGTGAGTTCCTTTTTCCTTCCTACTTTTATCTTGCTTTCTAATTCTTCCCCTCTTTCCCTCCTGCAATCTAAGTTGTCGAGGAGGCTCTGCCTTCCTCTTCTCCCCTTCAACTTATTTTATCCATTATTTTTTAAATGACATTTGCTGTCACTTAAGATGTCATTTTCTTTTTGTAAAAAACATTTCTTTCCTTCCCTTTCTTAATGATTTCCGTTTTTTGTCTATTCGTTCCTTGATTTGTGCTCATCACACTTAGCTAGTCCTTCCTTGTCCTCCAGATCAGTCATGGAATTAAGGCTTTGGAGGTGTCCTTCGGAGGCCCCCTTCCAAACAGCTCCTGGTGTTGCTTCCTGGCCCCTTTTGCCTGTGCTTACACAGTCTTGGAAATACCAGCTCTTGCTGCTGATAGAAAGGATGTTGTCTTATGAGAATGTTCTTGTGCAGGGTGTCATTGGCCTTTGTGCCCACCCGTCCCTTGGTCATTTTCCCCTTTGCTTTGAAATTTCTCTGGGTCCAGGCCATTCCACTCTTCTGGGGGTCAGTTGGCCCCGAGAGCTTGGATTCCCCTTCTGCTGAGGCAGAAGGAATGCTGTCCCTACAGATAATACTCATTGTACTGTCCCCATCACTCTCGAGAGCCCCTCTCTTGCCTTCCATGGGAAGGAGCCCCTCCCCTCCCCTGCTCTGGAACATTTCCTGCTCTCCTCCCCCCATTTTAGTCCTTCCCTTTGCTTGTCCCCCATTCTCCAGCAGACTCTCTCCTTCCTGACAGGCTACAGGAGCAGTTCTGCCATCATTTTTAGAGTTCCTTCCTCCTCCTCCCTTTTGTGATTTGCCCACCTCCTGCCACCCCCACATGCTACCTTCATGCACACTCACACCCACACGTGCACATCCACAATGCACACCAATGCACACTGTCACACCCATACACACATGTGCATACCCCCATGCACACTCATACACACATGCACACCCATATACATGCATACCCATACATACACACACACCCTCATGCACACTCATACACACATGCACACCTACATATGCATACACCCCATGCACACTCATACACACACACACCCATACACACATGCACACCCATACATACACACATACCCTCATGCACACCCATACATACATGCACACATACACCCACACACACCCACATGTGCACATGCACACACCCCCATGTATACTCATACACACATGCACACCCACCCCCCATGCACACATGCTCACTCACACCCATATACACCCTTGTGTGTCCTGCCCCCTTCCCTCTGTCCCTTAGCCCTGGTCAAGCTCTGTAGGAGCTCTCACAGCCCAAATCTGTCCCTGTTTCAGGACACCCTCAGGTCACAGGGGTGGCATCTACTTAACGACAAAGGGCCAGCTGCCGAACAGACTGTGACTCTGGCTGGTGAAGGAGAGCCTGCATGGTTGATGCGCCCCTCCCCCTTCTACAGTGGGGGTTTTTGAACTGTAGTCACCTGGACAAGCATCTCTGTTCTCCCTGCTGCCAGTGGGAGACCAGTCATGGAGAAGCTCAGCAGATGGGGCCTGTGGAGGATTCTCCTTGGTAAGATTCCTTTTAAAGGGCTCTTCCTCTTCCTTTCACTCTTTTTCACCCTGACCCTGAAGCCTCTTGTGTCTGTGTCCTCTGGGGCAGTGGGCCAGGGCCAGGCTGAGCAGGAGTCGCCACAGTTGGGCTGGCCACCTCCAGGACCAGTCTGACCCCAGCATATCCTCTGGGCCTTTGCTTTGGCTTGAGCCATGTGGCATGGCTGTCCAGTTGGTCATTAAGGCAGCTCCGGATGTCTGGCCCCCAAATCTCACAGACCTTTTTGGTTTAATTGGCCCTTTCCAGCCCCAGGGTCTGGCTCTGGTGAGATGCCTAAGTCCTGTGGATGACCACACAGGAACTGTGGCCAGTAGGTCTTCCCATAGATGTATCTCTGGCCAAATGTCAGGCTCTATTTTTGTCTGCTGGACTTTTCAGTGGGGAGCTTGGTTACTTTGGTGGAAACATTATACAATAATGTTATTTAATGCAGCAGTGGAGAATGGCCTTTCTTAACTTTCCCTGAGGCAATGGACTGCCTGTCTGGCTGATTTCAACCCAGTTCACTTTGTAGTTAGTGACAGAGGCTCCCAAAATGCAAGACCTCCCGGAACATCCTCCCCCTCCCCAGCCTGGTAAGAAGCCCCATCCTCCCTTTCTAGGCAAAGTGTCCAAGGCCTGATTTCCAGTCACTCAGTGCTCTGCCTCCTGGGGGGAACCCTGGAACTTCTTAGCCTTCTGGACCCTAAGGGGGTCTTGGCATTGAACTTACCCCAAGGCATCTCAGGCCAAGTGGGCACAGCCTGTACCACATGTGGGGGGCACCATTTCCCTCAGCCTGGGACAGTGGGTGCTGGCGGAAACCACCCCAAAGCTTCCGTTATTCCTGGGAAGTCAGGGCAGAGGCTTGAGTTAAAGAGGTTGGCTGTATTCCCCCCTCCTGGGCCAGAGCATGGTCTATCAGTCACTGACCTCCTTCAACACCTGCTCTGAGTCCTGACCGTCAGACACCAGACCAGGAGGCCCTTTGCCCCCAGAGCCCTCTTTGTGGAGCCCTGCATGCCCTCCCTGGGTCTCTTCCACCATTCATAGCCTGGGGCATCAGGTGTTGGCCCATCAGCCCGGTGGGCATGGGCACAAGCCCTGGGTCTTTTTCTTCATGCTGTGAAGGCCTGTATCTTTGCCTGCAGCCCCCTGGTCTACCTCAAAGACCCTCATCTCTCACTGCTCCTGCCCTACATAGGTGCTGTCTTCTTTCTGTTTCCTTCTGGGGGCTGACTGAGCAGTAGCCCTTTGGATTTATGCAAGGCCAGGGTTTGTGGTCACAAGTCCTGCCTAGAGAGATACCCTTTCCAGGGAGGGAGCCTGAGACTGGAGGTAGGAGGCCCTGGTCTCCAATCCTCACTCTAACCCTGACTGGATGCCAGCCCGGAGACAGGGTTTCCCTTCCCTAGACCTCAGCCTCCTCATCTACAAGGTGGGTCTGAGACCTGCCCTGCCTGAGACAGAGGTCTTTTGTGGGACTCAGGTGAACCAATGTGCCCCGGAGATGACTCAGAGCTCCAGTCCTCTCCCCTGGCTGCCTTGAGGGACGCAGTGACCTCTGTGGGCCTCAACGTTTTCATTGGTGAAATGGAGACAAGCATCTGAGTCCCAGCAGGGCCCAGGACTCTCTGCTTAAGGCCTTTCAGAGTCTGGACTCTGTCTGAGCTCAGGCAGGGAGGGCCTTAGCTACAGGGTCCTCTCCATCTGTCCTTTCCCAGGGCCCAGTAGCAGATTGCTACCTGAGGCTCAGATAGCTCCCAGCAAACTGCTCCTGGCCTGAGGCTGCATGTTGTCCTTCCACAGACCATCAGATAGGGACCCTCAGGCACTGGAGCGTTTCATGGAAATCTGGAAGTCAGCGGAGGTCCAGACCAGACAGTCTGCTGATGGCACAGTCCAGGCTTCTCTGGCTCACGTCTGCAGTCACTCTGGAAAGGCAGTGAGAACACCTGGAGCGGCCGTTGTTTCCATGCCTGTCCAAGGAGGGTAGTGTGGTTCAGTGGCTAGAGCCTGGGATTTATGGTTAAGAACTCAAAGTCTGTGAGGCGAAGCTGCCTTATCTGTAAGATGGGAATCCTACCTCACAGTGCTATTAGGAGGATCAAAGGAGAACAGCTGTGTTTGGCAAAGTCCGAGAGCTCTATGAAGAGGACGTTGTCCCCCACAGCAGCCCCCAACCCCAGCCTCTAAAGGCAGGTGAGGATCAATGGGGCAAGCAGCCCAGCCTGAGGCAGAGCTGGCCACCTGCCTCTGCAGTGTGTACAGTCCTGGGCTCTGAACTGGGAGCATTCCTGCCTCTCTTGGAAATGACTGCAGCACAGACTTGCCTGACAAGTGAGCAAGTGAAGAACTGTCACCCACAGTCTCTTTCTCTTTCTGTCTCTCTCTCTCTCTCTCTCTCCACCACTCCTCCATCTCTGTCTCTCTCTGTCTCTCTGTCTTTTTCTGTCTCTCTCTCCCCCCTCTGTCTCTCTGTCTCTGTCTCTCTCTCTTTTCTCCTGAATCTGTCCCTATACCTACAAACACACACACACACACACACACACACACACACACACACACACACACACACACACACACACTTTCCCCTCTTAGGTTGCACTGACACAACTGTTACCAGAGTTTATTGATGTGGGAAATAAAAAGCAAACAGCTTGATTTTCCAGGTTTGGGGCTGTTGTTTCTGTGTCTCTATTCTCTTGTGTTACAAGAGATCACACAGCTTTTCATGGCCAGCATTTTTGGGCCAGAGCAGCCATTTCTCTCACTTCACTTTCTGTGCTATGGTGGAGACTCCAGTGAAGATGGAGAATTAATAAAGTCTCTTAGGTGTGGGGAATAGAAAAGGAATGTGGCCTCCTCGAGGGCAAGCACTGGCTTTGTTTTCCTATTTATATCCCTGGCATTTAGCACAAAATAAACAGGAAGGACTTAATAAATGCTTTTTTCTCCCTCCTTCCTTTCCTTTCCTTCCTTCCTTCCTTCCTTCCTTCCTTCCTTCCTTCCTTCCTTCCTTCCTTCCTTCATTCATTCCTCCCTTCCTCCCTTCCTCCCTCCCTCCCTGGGTATTGGGAAACAGATGTACAAAAAAGGGGAGATCCCTACCCTTCAAGAGATGAGACTAATCAGAGCACAACAGATAAGGATGTTGTCTGGGGGAGGGAGCTGGGTGGCCGTGGGGATGGTGACCCCATGGGGCAACTGTCACACCCTTTCCAACAACAACTGCGGTTCTGATTTCATTCTTCTGCCCAGGGCAGAGGTGACCAGCTACATGGGATTTGGAGCTGGCCTGGAGATGGCTAGTCCTGAGGGCTTGGTGACTTCTCACACACCCATTGGTCAGGCCAGCTCAGTCCCACAGCTTGCAAACCTGCCAGAGCCCAGTGGGTTAAACAGGGTCATGGGCTCAGTCCATCTGAGAGCTGCCGACACCACCAGCTCTGGGGTGTCCTGTCAGGGCTTCTAAGACCAAGAGGCAGGGGCAGTGAAGACACTCCTCCTGGGGCTCCAGCCATAGCATCTTCCCTTCCCTGGTAGCAGGTCCATCCCTACCTGGTCTCCTCCACCCTCTGCCCTCCTAGTACATGGTCAGGACAGCTGAGCTTCTATAGATGCTGGGAATCCCCCCAGAGCCCAAGAAGGCCACCCTGCCTTATTCTTGTATGGTTTGCTGTTCAGTGAAGGTGGTGAATGGACGGCCTTTTAATGCCCATTGAAATGCCCCTGCCCACGGTGGAGGTGCAGGGTCTTGCCTGACTCCAGCTCTGGTGGGCACTGCCTACTCTCCCTGAGCATCCTGGCCTGACTTGTTGGGTAGCTGGGGCAGTGAAGGGCAGGACTCAGTAACACAGCAGCCACTTTGTGTCACCTGAAAGCCTCCTGCTGAAAGAGGGCTTGCTGGGTGGTCCCTGGAGTCAGGAAGACCCATGTGCAGATCCAGCCTCAGGCACTTCCTGGCTGATATGGCAAACCAGGCAGACTTCTGTCTGCCTCAGTTTCCTCATTTGTAAAATGAGCTGGAGAAGGAAACGGCAAACTACTCCAGGATCTTTACCCAGAAACCCCCTAACAAGGGGGTCACAAAGAGTTGGACATGACTGAAATAACTGAACAACATACAGATATTTGCTCCTTTTGCCCTTCCCCATCTAGGCCCAGAAGGAAGATCCAAGAGTCACTGGGATGGGGGGGGGGGGCAGGGAGAGCTGATGAATTCTTCCTAACAATGAATGCTGTTGGGGGGAAGCCCTTTGTGGCTAGGCCATGAGCTCTGCCTTGTGGAGCCCACCATGGTCTAAGGGGATGGGAAGGAGGAGCTTTCATGGCCAGGCAGTGACCTCTGCCTTGGGGGAAGAGCCAAAGTTCAGGCAGAAACCTGGAAGAGTCCCTTGCAGGCTGGGCACAGAGGGCCAAACTCTCCTTTCCCACTCAAGGAAAGGCCTCTGCCAGGCTTTCTGTCTCCTCTCTTCCCATCCAGGGATCCCATCCCTAACTTTGACCCTAAGGGAGCCATGCCCACCAGAGGTCGCACTGACCAGGGCCAGTTTTTGAGGCTTTGCTGGGATTAACATCCCAGGGGATCTTCCATAAGGGTCAAGCAGCGACCCTCTTAGAGCAGGAATACTCTGCCACATCTCTAGGCATCACCCACCCTCTGCTTGAATGCCTCTGGTCACAGCGAACTCACTCCCTCCTGAGACAACAGAACATGCTTTGGGGTAGTTCCAGTTGTAAAGGAGTGTTTCCTGGCCCTGAGCCCATGTCTGCCTCCCTTGCTCCTGGGTCTGTGCTGGGGGCTGGTCAGTCAGTGAGTCCAAAGCATTTCTTAACTGCTCCAGGCAACATGAAGACAGCCATCCAGCCTCGAGCGACCCCGTCCTCCTTTGGCAGGGGGTCAAGGCCTTTGGTCAGACTCGTTGTCCTCTGCTGGATGCCGGATGATTCATGTCCTTACACCTAAGTGCCCCCAGATGTTCGGGGAAGAGGGCAAAGGCAGCATCCCCACCACCCTCACTCTGCCTTTTCGGGCAGTCTGCATGAGAAGCACTGCTTCCTCTCTGGTCTAGGGCTCAGAAATCAAATGATCTTCCAGGAACGACGTGAAAAGTGCCATTCTCGCCTTGACTAGACAGAAACCAAAGAAATTCCTCCCACTTACCTGAGGTATGGGACCTCTGTCAAACGCCTGCCTTCCCGATGAGGCAGAGGGGAGCGGTGTGCTCGGAGATCGGAAATGGTTAAAAATTCCTTCTACGTGTGATTGGGGGAATAAAAGATTATGTTAAAATAATAATTAGTAATGATAAAGAATGCCCACGGGAAGACATTCTTGGTGCCCACTTTCGCTCCTGGTGCTCCCCAGCCTCCTTCACCCAGCTGAGCTAATGGCTCCTCTTCACAAGGCGGGCTGCCCCTCACTGATGCTGCCTGGATTCCCAGCATCCTTTGAAGCTCAGGAGAGGGGTCTTCCCCCAAAAGGAACCCTCCTTTCTTGGTTTCCTCAGTTGCTGGTGCTAACCACCCGCTCAATGTGTACATACTGTGTTTCTAAAAAGAATATAAGCTCCCAGAGGACAGGACAGGTTTTTGTCTATGTTCCCATGTTCCGTATAGTACTTTACACACAGTAGGCATTTAATAAATGTCTATTGAATCAGAAGAAAAAAAATCAGCCATGGCCTCAGCAGCACCAATCACTGAAACAATTTGGTTGTGTCCATAGGCCTGTCTAGCCGGATGGCTTCCTTCCATCATCATTATGGCTTACATACACACTTAGACATTTAAGTGGGTGCCTTTCTCAGCAGGGGTTTGTCCACAGAGGGAGAAATGCCCTTGGGAAACCTTTATTAGTGACCAGATAGAGCAGATGCAGGGGCCATTCTGGACTCCTAGGGTCATGAACAAGGACTGAGTTTACATCTAGGCAACTGTCTATTGTTAGGAAGTGTGTGTGTGTGTGTGTGTGTGTGTGTGTGTGTGTGTGTGTGTGTGTGTGTGTGGCAAGCCAAGGGAAAGGAGGGGACAAACAAACTCTTTGGGGATCAGAATTGAATAGAGAGAATGGAATGTCAGCAGCCCCCATTCCCTCCTTGGCCTTTGGACCAAGGTGCTGCAGTGGGAGGGTGAGGAGATATGGACATGAGGGCCACATGTTAGTGGCACTAGAAACAGCATCTGAAGGAAGAGAAGACCCCACCTGAATGGCACGTGCCTCAGACTGTGAATAGACAGGGGTTTGCTTATCATTTCTATAGAGAGATTTTAAAATGGGCTGGCTGGCTGATAATTCTGCTGCTGAGACGAGCCAGTGCGATACTGGGGGCATTTTTTAACGTATCCATAATAGAAAGGTTGTGAAAGAAAACAGAGACAAGAAAAAACTCAAGAAAAATAAAATTTAAAAAAGTCTGCTTCAGTCTGTCTTCAGACCCCACCGACTCTCTCTGGGGATCCCGAGTCCTTCAGAGTTGTCTTGGGTTATTGTATGGCTGAGAACAGCTAAGCCATTCTCTGCTGATCGTCCTGCAATATGACTGTAACTTTGTACACTGTAAGTGTCACTCTGTATCGGCCCATGAAAGTCTTTCCAGGGTTTTTTGAGAGAGCCTGCTCATCATTTCTTATAGTACAACAATATTTCATCACAACTATATACCACAACTTGTTCAGCCATTCTCCAGCTAATGGGCATCCCCTCAACTTTTAATTCTTTACCCCTTTAAAAAAGTTACTATAAATACTTTTGTACATATAGGTCCTTTTATTTTTTTTTCTCTCTTTTGGGATGCAGACCTAGTAGTGGTATTGGGGCTTTATAGCCCTTTGGGCATAGTTCCAAATTGCTCTACAGAATGGTTGGATCCGTTCACAACTCCACCAACAGTGAGTTAATGCCTCATTTTCCCACACGACCTCCAGCATTTGTCATTTTCCTTTCTGTCCTATTAGCCAATCTAATATGTGTGAGGCAATACCTCAGAATTGTCTTAATTTGCATTTCTCCAATCAATAGTAATTCAGGACATTTTTTCATATGGCTATAAATAGCTTTCATTACTTCATCTGAAAACTCATCTTATCTTTTGATCATTTATCAGTTGGGGAATTGCTCTTATTTTTATAAATTTGACTCAGTCATCTATATGTTTGAGAAATGAGGTCTTTATCAGAGAGACTTGATCCAATTTTTTTCACAGTTACTATTGCTAACTGTATTTCCCTCCATCCAGTCCCTTCCCCATTTTTTCTATTCTCTCTTTCCTTTCACCCTGTAATTCTCCAAAGAGTTTTTCTTCTGACTACCCCCTCCCCCAGTCTGCCCTCCCTTCTATCACCTCCCCACCCTTATCTTATCCCCATCACCCCACTTTCCTATAGGGTATATCCATTAGAGTGTTCATGTTATTCCCTCTTTGAGTCAATTCTGATGACAGTAAAGTTCACTTCCTCTCACCTCCCCATCTTCCCATCCACTGTAAAAGTTTTATCTTGCTTCTTCTATGTGAGATAATTTACCCCATTCTTCCTCTCCCTTTCTCTTTCTCCTAGTATATTCCTCCAAGTTGTCTTGGGCTGGAAGTTTGCTTCACCCTGTCTTTTTCTGGGTTCTGCTGCTCTATAATTTGTTTAGAGTCATTTGACATTTTCTTTTGTTCAGAGAAATAAAGAAAGAGTTGATGCACAATCAGTCCCTTTAAGCAAGTTTGCTGGAAAGAGGCAGCTTCCACTCCTGGGATAGGACCTGGCTTTATGAAAAGGACTCCTGAGGGCCTGGGCAGTTCCCTTCTTACTTTGTCTGTTCCTCCTCTGCCCCACAGCCCAGAGCAGCTGGGTTTGGGCTGTAAGGGAATAGTAGGAAAGGCTGAGGGATGTCATTGGTGGAGGCACAGCTGATGGCAGCATCCAATCAGCCTGATCTGGGTGGAGCTGGCTGCAGTCAGAAGGAACCCAAGATTTCTGTCCAAGTGACACAGCTGAAACCACAAAAAAGTGGGCACTGCATGCCTGAGTGTCTGAGGGTCATCTTGAGAAACTGCTCCAAACCCCCTTGCTCTTCCCTTTGCCATGAATAACAGGTCCGTGTTGGACATCTCTGAGTTTCTGTGTCTGTATCTTTTTTTTTAAACAAATGCTTTATTAACTTCTGTTTTACATCATTCATTTCCACCATATTTTGAGTTACAATCATTTTCCCCCCGTTATTCCCCTACCCAACCTCCCAGAATAGCAGTCCCACAAGATATTGCTTCCTCCAATCTGCTCTCTCCCATACCTTCTCCCATACCCCCTTCGACTTTTCCATTAGAGGAAGGTGAATCTTTGTGTCCCAATGCCTGCACATCTTATCTCCCAATTATAAGCAAAAGAGTATTAATAATAGTATTTATATATATTTGAAACATTTAATGTTAAGACCTCGAATTTCAGATCCATTTCCTTCCTCCCTTGTCACCCATTCCCTCTTGGGAGATAAGTAATTCAGTATATGTTGTACATGTCTAGTTATGCAAAACATTATCATATTAGATATATTGTACAAGGCTGCTTATAATTCCCTCCCACTCATCCCACCCCCCACCTGGTCCATTCCCTACATGATCCTGTCCCTCTTTTATAGTGGGTACTTCCAACCTCCCCTCACCCCAAGGATGCCCTCCCATCCATCATCCCTCCTCCCATCCTCCTTCCCCCTATCCTGCTGCAGGTTGAGATATCCCATTTAGTATGTATGTCATTTTCTCCCTGAACCAAATTCAATGTGAATGTGGTTTTGCCTTTTTAGTCTTCCTTATTCTCCCCCTCTTTTGCAACCACTTCCCCTTGCTTCTTCTGCATGGGATAGTTTACCCTACCCTGTCTCTCCCCATCTCCTCTTGCCACTTTCCTCTCTCACCTCATAATTTCATCCCTTGAGTATTCTCCCTTCCCAACAAATTGAACCTATGCCCTCTATCCATATATAACTGTAACCATATACACACACATTCACATATGTATTCATATGACCACACACCCTTCCTCCATTATTTTCATAGTGAGAAAGATATCATCAGTCACAGTTATTGCTTTTCCATATAGGAATGTAAATAGTTCAACTTTGATAAGTTCCTTTTGATTTCTTTTCCCTGATTACCTTCTCAGGCATCTCTTGCTTCTTGTGTCTGGATGTCAAATTTTCTATTCAATTCTGGTTTTTTCCTCAAGAATGCTTGAAAGTCCTCTATTCCACTGAATGACCATATTTTCCCCTGAAACAAAATACTCAGTTTTGCTGGGTAGGTGACCCTTGGGTTCATTCCCAGTTCTTTTGCCCTCTGGAATATCATATTCCATGCCCTTCGATCCCTCAGTGTAGAAGCTGCCAGGTCCTGGGCTATTCTGATTGTGTTTCCACAATATTGAAATTGTTTCTTCCTGGCTGCTTGTAGTATTTTCTCCTTGATTTGGGGATTCTGGAACCTGGCTATAATATTCCTGGGAGTTTTCTTTTTGGGATCTTTTTCAGGAGGTGATCAGTGGATTCTTTCAACCTCTATTTTGCCTCTGGATCTAAAACATCAGGGCAATTTTCCTTGAGAATTTCTTGAAGGGTGATTTCTAGGTTCTTTCTTTGATCATGGCTTTCAGGTAGTCCAATAATTTTTAAATTGTCTCTCCTGGATCTATTTTCCAGGTCAGTGGTTTTTCCCATGAGATATTTCACATTGCCTTCTAATCTTTCATTTGTTTGGATCTGCTTAACAGCATCTTGATTTCTCATAAAGTCATTAGCTTCCATTTGCTCCAGTCTAACTCTGAAGGAATGAATCTCCTCAGTGAACTTTTGAGATTTTTTCCATCTGGCAAATTCGACTTTTTAAGGCATTCTTCTCCTCATTGCCCTTTTGGGCCTCCTTTGCCATTTGAGTTAGTCTATTTTTTAAGGTGTTGTTTTCCTCAGTCAGGCTGTTGACCCTCATTTCATACTTTTCCTGCATCCTTCTCATTTCTCTTTCCAATTTTTCCTCCACTTCTCTTATTTGATTTTTAAAGTCCTTCTTAAGGTCCTCTATGGCCTGCAACCCGCTCATGTTTTCCCCTTGGGCTTTTGGAGCAGGACTTCTGACCTCACAGTCTTTTTCCCGCTCTATGCCCCCAAAATAGGAGTCTAGGGTTGCATTTTTCTGTTTCCTTTGCCTTGGCATGTTGCCACTTGATTACCTGACTTTTGGGCTTGTTGCCACACTATGGCTTTAAGGCCAGCTAGAGGAATTTTCGTCCCGAACGTGTGGGGGGCAATTTCCGTTTCTGGCAAGCTGTAAACCCACCCACAACTTCCACCCTAGATCACAATCCAGATCCAGGGAGGTTAAAGCAAGAGCGATTACCCCCCAAGACTGATCACTGGATCTCCCTACAATTAATTCCCAGGCCGGGAGCTGGATCTGCCTCTGAAAACTACAAAATGGCGTTTGTCCTCAGCGGCTTCTAGCCCCCAGGGGAGGGAGCCGACGCATTCCCCCAAATACTGGTCCCAAAGTCTATAGAACACTAACCTCTTACTTTGTCCTAGGCATGTCTATGTTGATAATTCTGGAGTCGCCACAGCTGCTGGTGTTCTGGGGTTCCTCCAGCCGGCTGCTGGCCCTGCCGCCCTGGGGCTAAAACCTCGGCTCACGAGGACCTGGGCTCGGCTTGGCTGGGCTCCCCGAGCTCTAGCGCTGTGCTGCTGGTTCCCAGACCGCTGTGCTGGTCCTTCCTGCAGGGCTGCTGGGCTGTCCTCAGCAGGAGGTTAGCTTCTCTGTGTTGTTCTGTGGGTGCTGGGGCTCCAGAAGTTGTTCAGAGTCCCCTTTTACATAGTTTGGGGGGAATCTGGGGGCAGAGTGGCTTGGATGAGCTGTTTCTACTCCGCCATCTTGGCTCCGCCCCCTCTGTGTCTGTATCTTATGATTGCTCCTGTTGGAAGTGTGAGTTTAGCTTCCAGAGAGAAGAAAGGGAGAGAGGGAGGGAGGAAAGAAGAAAGGAAGAAAAGGGAGTGAGGGAGGAAGGGATAGAAGGAAGGGAAGGAGAGAAAAGGAGGAAGAGAAGGAAGGGAGAGGGGGGAAAAAAGGAAGACAGGGAGGAGGGGAGGAATGGAGGAAAGAAGGAAGAATGAAGGAAAGGGGGAGGAAGGAAGAAACTGATTGGAAAGGGCTAGATTTCCAGAAATTAGGATGAGCCCCTTAAGAAGGAACCACCTGAGGGTGAAAGGAAAGGCTTCAAACTTGGCCCAGGTCTCCTTCTCTCCCACCTCCTTGGGTTGGAGGAGCATTTTGTGAACTTTGAAGGGTTCCAAGGATTGGGAACTTTGCATCTTTTCATCAACATCTCAACAGCACCCCCAGATCAGTTGGTGACAGTGTCTGCTTTGGGAGCCAAGGACAGACAGGGCATAGACTCTTGAGTGTCATGAGAGGTCAGTGGAAAGCTGGACCATGCCCAGGGGAAATTGGATGAGCATCTCATAAGTGGGAGAAAAGACTCCCAGGAGCAAAGGTCCAACGCCTATCTCTGGCCGTGTTTGCTTTCTCTGCTAGTGCTCACTTTCTGCTGGACTTGTGCGAGGGGGCACTACAGACACTGGGGAAGGGGGGGAGGTACCAGTTGCTCTTGTACTATAATTGTAAATGCCTCTTTCTTAAGACCACTTAGGGTTGACTAAGTCCCCCTTAACTGATAATCTGGGCAGAAGCCCTGGGCAGACCTCAGGTGCTACCCTCAGGGCTACCCTCTGAACCCTGAAGGAGAGATAAAGCCTGGCTTCAGGAGCTGAGACTGTGGAAGCTGGACAAGACAAAGCTTACAAGGGCTCCAGAAGAATAAATAACTTAGAACAAATAGTAGTAAACCTCACCCAAGTAACAAACACCCTGAAAATTAGAAGGGACCCAAGAAAAATCAGTGACTCCATGAGACAACAAGAAATAGTAGAACAAAATCAAAAGATTGAAAGAGTGTAGGAAATGTAAAGTATCTGATTTTATTTTATTTTTTTATCTGAAAAACACTGTATTAAGGGGAGATACAAATAAAAAAGCTAGATAGTTATTCTTCTCATGGAACTCACGTTCTTTTTTTTTTAAGACTTCGAATTTCAGATCCATTCCCTTCCTCCCTTGTCACCCACTCCCTCTGAGAAGATAAGCAATTGAGTATGTGTTGTACATGTATAGCTATGCAAAACATTACCATAGTAGATATACTGTAAAAGACTGCTTATATTTCCCTCCCACACATCCCATCCCCCACCTGGTCCATTCCCTACTTTGATCCTGTCCCTCTTTGAAAGTGGGTACTTCCAACCTCCCCTCCCGCTAGAATGCCCTCCCCTCCATCATCCCCCCTCTCATCCCCCTTCCCCCTACTCTCCTGCAGGGTGAGATATCCCATTTAGTATGTATGTGATTCTCTCCCTGAGCCAAATTCAATGAGAATAGGGTTTTGCCCTTTTGCCTTCCTGTTCTTCCTCTCCCCTGCAACTACTTCCCCTTGTCTCTTCTACATGAGATAGTTTACCCTACCCTGTCTCTCCCCATCTCCTCCTGTCATCTTCCTCTCTCACCTCTCAACCCCACCCCCCAAGTATCATCCCTTCCCACCAAACTCAACCCATGCCCTCCATCTATGTACACCTGCAAACATACACGCACACATTCACACATGCATTCATATGTCCATATACCCTTCTTCAGTTATTTTCATAA